>QKWP01001423.1:104437-137439 GCA_003550325.1 Gigaspora rosea
AAAAAAAAAATAAAATTCAAAATATAAAAAAAAAATAAAATTCAAAATATAAAAAAAAAAAATAAAATTTGAATTATATAAAAAAAAAAACGTTAAATAATAATAATAAAACGTTTAAAAAAAATTAATGTATGTGCATAGGGAATAAAAGTAAATTCTGGTTATTCCTTATTATGGGAATAACTGGAAATTTACTTTTTATTCCCACTATCAGTTTTATTCAACAAAATTAAAAAAATAAAAATAAATAAAAAAACACACTTTTTTTATTTATCGGTTTGTTTTGTTTATTGTTTTTCCCATTGTGTTCTTATAATTTTAGAGATTATCACAGATTATAATAGGCGGTACCTATTATAATCTGCGAAGATTATACTTTTTAAAAATTTGCACAGATTTTTGTTAAAAAATCTGTGAAGAACTACAAAAATATACTTTTTAAAAATTTGCACAGATTTTTGCTAAAAAATCTGCGAATAACTACAAAAATCTAAATTTTGAAGTTCTTTGCAATTTTTTAAACAAGATTCTGCACTGATTTGATAAATTTAAAGATCACTACAGATTATTAATGTTTTTAATTTCTCGATGTAACTTAAATTGGGGCTTTGCTTCTTTTGATTTAATATTATATATTAGTAACTCTTCTATCTTTTGAAACCATATGGTTTTTTCCACAACTACTAAGGTCTCTGAGTTTTTGTAATTATGATCATATTAACAGATGAACACCATCCTGGCTGATTAACTGCTCCACTACTATGCAGCAGCTACTTCTGTTCTTCAGAAAACCTTTCTTTTCATTCGTGTTTAAGAGGGCCCAGATTTCTTTTTTTGGTCCATATACGAGTTTCAATGCCTCTTTCATTTCTTTGCATTCTACCTTAATTTTAAGAATTTTTGCTTCTTGTACTAATTTTGCATTAAAATTGAATCTAAGCTCACTAATCTTGTATCTGTCAATGCTCCAAGATAAAATACAATCTGCACTTTTATTATCTAACTGGGCCTGCCTGAGTCTAATCCAAGTCACCGACACTACTATTTCTGTATTGTTTAATCTTTCGATTAAGCTTGGTATTTGCTGAGCTAATCTTGCTTGCCAGATAGTTCTAAGCCCCAATAGATTACATGGTGTAGGATCCCGTTTGCTATAAAGCTTGCCAGCTCTGCTTTGTTTTTAATAAGCATTAATCATGGTCTATACAAACGGTCACATACTCATTTGTTTTACTATATGACACCTTAACTTATATTTTACCCTTGGAATTAAAACCTTGTTGTTAATGTACTGCAAATGTCCAAGTGAGACTTTTTTCTTTTTTACAATTCTTATTAGGTTTTGAATTTCCTGTTCTACCAGTTTTAAAATACAATTTCTGCCGTTCTTTTCAGAAACCCAGATACCTAGAAACCTTGCTAGATTGTCCTTTTCTTTTGCAAGGATTTCTGTTCTATCGCTAGAGCAAATTTTGCATTCATGATTCGCTGCTTGTTGATTTTTGTTTATCACTATCAATTCTGATTTGTTTTTATTGATTCTAATATCATTTAATTTGTAAAAATCATCAGCCAGCTCCAGCATCTCTTCCAACTCCTCTTTGGATTTGGCAATCCAGGTTGTATCATCAGCATAAGCCAGGACCGCTTGACGCCATTTTATATGTTTGATTTTATTCTTCCATAAGTCCATGGGCCAATCTACTTTAACTTCGTATCCCCACTTTTTCCATCTTTGAATCTTACACAGAAGTGGATCATAGAAAATACGCTAAACCAAGGGAGAAAGCACCTTTCCCTGGTCAATCCTGTCACCTGCTCTAACTTGCTTTGTGTTTCTGAAAGCAGTTATAATTTCAAATTGTCTTTTTGAAAAGAGGTTCATAACATACTTGCACAGATTTTCAGGTAGTTTAATTCTCCTAAGAGCCAGATCCAGAGAATCTATACTTACAGAATCAAAGGCCTTTTGCATATCTTGGAACAAGACCCATAGCTCTTTTTTCTTTTCTTTGGCCTCTTCTGTTATACAATTTAGAATATGTATAGGATCTTTAGTGCTTTTTCCTGATAAATCCACGAAATTCGGATCATTAGTATCTTTTTTTCCCTAAAGATTTGATCTAATCTTTGCATTAGAACCTTGTTAAGAACTTCCTTATTGTTTTTAGGAGTATAATTGGCCAAACATTGTTCAAATTAAAGTTCCAGTCCTCTTTTTTAGATATAGGGTATAGCAGGCCCAATTTCCACTTCTGAGGTATTTTACCACTTGCTAAGCACTTGGATAGCAATTCTGTACAAAATAATTTTGTATATTTTCCAAGATGTCTTAAGACTGGGTATGTAATACCTAAAATACTAGAAGCTGAGTTGTTTCAGGATGAGGAAAGTGCAAATTCCCAATCTTCTAAGGTAATCTTGTTCGATACTTGGTCATACCATTCTTCTTTTATATCCACTCTTGGTTTGTATTGCTCCTGTCATACTTGTCTGCCATTGAAGTTTCTTTTTTTGAATTGTTCTTTAAAGTATGTTTCTACTTTGTCAAGGACCTCTTTTTCTTTTGTGTATAGCTTAAAATCATTCACCATATCTTCACATATTCTATCTATTTTAATTTTTCTAGTCGGCCTTTCTAAAATACTATTTAGCATTAATTTTTAATCTGTTACTATTCTATCATATCTCTCATCTATGCTCTCCCTTATTTTATTTTCTTCATGTAAAATGTTTCTTTTGTTCTACCGTATTTTCCCAAAAATAAGCTACCTTCGAAAATAAGCTACCCCCTCTCTTTTAGTCAAAAAACTCCAAAACGTCTTTAACCCGAAAATAAGCTACCCCACGATTGACAAAAGTCGCTACATAGTAAAGTCTAAATTTTACTAAGCAAATCGATTAAAATCAACTAAGTAAACTTATTCAGCAGAATCAAAATACACTTATTGTAAAATTTTTACAAATATTGGAGAACTTTTTATTAATTGACTTTTGATTTTTACATTTGGCGAAAAAATTAAAATTTTTTAAAAAAATATATTCGTCGAACGTAAAAATTACAAGTTAAATAATAAAAAGTTCTCCGATCTTAATAAAAATTTAAGAGTAAGTGTATTTTGACCTGCTAAATAAGTTTAATTTATCAATTTTAATCGATTTATATAGTAAAATTTAGACTTTACTATGTAGCAACTTTCTGAGATTAGTCAAAAATCGATTTTACCCGAAAATAAGCTACCCTAATTTTTTGTGTAACTTTTTGCCCAAAAAAAGGTAGCTTATTTTCAGGAAAATACGGTATACTTTTTTAACTAGTTTGGTCATAAGTTCCAGATGTTTATAGATTTTGTCTGACTATAAGTCTATTTTGTCCTCAAGAGTTATATTTTCTTCCAATTCTGCTTCAATTACCTTTAAGATACTTTTTAACTCCTCTGTCTTTACTACTTAATGCTTGGCCTATATGCTTTTTGCCTTTTCTGCATAGTTTGTTTAGCCTTTTAGATAATTTCTGCAGACTATGTGTTTGTTCTTCGCTAGTTTCTTTTGTTTTGGTCGCGGTAAAGCAATTTTTTGGTAAAGTTTTGTTTGCTACTGTTCTTATGCTCGATTCTAACTAGTCCCATTTGTTATCCAATTTCTCTTGAATAACTGATTCCTCCGTTTTAGCACTTTCGCAGTATGTTTTCTTTTGATTTTCCACTTTGGACTTTAAGATCTCATCAGTTTATTTGCGAAAGCGATCCAGTCCTCTTCTTAAATTTTACTTGTATCAATACAAATCTTCTTGCTTTTCACTCTACATCTTTGTGCTCTGTTTTGGTTAGGAACATGAATTCTAGAAAACAACCAGGTGACAATTATATGGTAGTCACTATTCGTATATAGGCTCATATCTTGTATCTTGCACTTTGCTAAATCGATGTGCCAATTGTGTGATAACCATATATAACCAATTTCTGAGTTTTTGGTTAAGCCTTTTCTCATATCCCTACTAGCGCCTATATTTAGATGTGTAAATGTGTTTTGAAAAAACAGTTTTTGTATTAGACTTGTTCTATTAGGTCCTTTGTTTGATTCGTTACTATTTATCGTGTTGTTGTTAACTTCTACATTAAAATCTCCCATAATTAACACCTTTGCTTTGCTAGACTTTTGTATTTGCTCAACTCTAATAGATAAATTCTTGCATATCTCTTTTTCACATTCTTTGTTGTTAGGTGGGATATATATGACGAAGAGGTACCACACTTTATTTTTGAATACCATATTTGCTTCAATTGTGTAAGATGACTATTTTAGTACTCTCGCTAGATGCTTTTGAATTTTTTTGTATATGATTATTGCTATACCAGATTCCTTTTTCTTATCTTTTTCCGCTAATAACCAAAAGCCCCTATAGTTTTCGTCACTATTTATTAACTATTTACCTTCCTTTTCTTGTATGTTTGTTTCACATAATCCAATTATATCTACTCCTTTTATTCCCATCAAATCCATTAAACTTTCTAGCTTGATTTTGTTTGATTTAATCCCATTAATATTATGAAATGCAAATGTCAAAAGGTTATTTGTTCCCTCCTCCTTTTTTTCCCAGCACCTACTGCCTGTGCTGCTAGTTTTTTTTGAGATGCCCATGGCTACTATTAGGAATGATTTGGCCATTCCTCGTCCTTTGCCCTTTCTCTGTATGAAAACCTTTTCTTGTGTACATAATTGCTTCTGTATACAGAGAAAAAATTTGAGCGCTCGTGGTCATTGAAATTATTTGTTTCTTCTAGCCAGGTTAGTCTATTTAGAATTTTTAATAGTAAGTCTTTATTATTAAACTCATTTTGTGATGAGTGTGCATTTTTTTTCCTGTTTTCATTTTCCTTCTTAATTTCTACTTTTTATCGAGCCGATTGTATGTAATAAGAAATTTCTTTACTTGACTTTTTGAAACATCTACTTTATCTAGCTCTTCATGTATCCAACTAAGTGTCGAATTGAAGTACTTAATCTTGGTTTTAAGTGCCTTCTGCTTATCTTTCATATTTTCGAATTCCACTAAAGCTAATCCTCTTTGGTAACCATTTCTATTTTTAAAAATATGTACCATCTTGGCCTTAATATGTTTAAGTTGTCTCCACAACATTACTTCATTTGTGATTCACAGTAGGCCAGTAAGTTTTGCTATTACTTTTCTTCTAATCTTTAATACTTCTTTTCCATTTTCTCTGAGAATCATACAAGTCAAAGATTTATTGTTGCGTGGAATTGCCCACGTGCTTTGTAGTTGTTCATCCTTATTAGGTAACAAGTGTACTACGAATTCAAGTTTGGCATAATCAGCTCTGTTAACCGTGCAATGCAAGCTTTCTATTTGTCCAAAATTATTAATAAATTTGTATAAATTGTCTGTTCTTCCTCTTGTGGGCATATTCCAAAAAGTAATTTTAGTTGTTTTTGTTTTAGACTCATTGGCTATATCTTGTTTAGAATAAAAGTCCTTTGTTGTAATTTCTTTTGTGTTTTTTGTTTTGTACAAAACTTCTTTTCCTTTATTTGGCTTGGTTCTGGATTCATTTATTAGTCTTGTCGTATTTCCTTCTCCATACTTTAGTCTGTTTCCTAGGGCATGTATCAATCCAAATATGTCCTCTTTATTTTCAAGGGAGTTCTTTTCTTCTTCTTTTATGTCCATAATACTACTAAGCTGCTCCTCAGTGGCATAATCTATACAGCTTGTTTTTGAGAGCACCAACAATATTTTCTTTTTTCCGCTAATTTCTGTTCTCTTGCTAGAGTCTCCTTTTTTAACAAGTCTTCTTTTTCTTTTTGTAGACGGAGTTCTTCTTTTTTTTTAAATAGTGCTTCCTCATTTGCACGTTCTTGTTTCTTAATTTCTGCTTCTTGTAATTCTAAAATTTGCAGGATAGCTAACTCTACCGACGGATATGCAATGTTCATTAACTTAACAATGAACTCCTCTTGTTCTTTGTTGTCTGATTCATATTTTAATGCAAGAATAGCCTTCAAAATCTTATCTACAGGATTGTTCAAAAATTTTCTAACTGCATTTAATTGTGTAGTAATTATTTCCATCTGCATGTTGAACTTTCTAAAAATCTATTTTTAGAATCTACAATTATGTGTTTACATGATTGAATTGGACGTGTTTGTTTGGTTGTGATTTTTGTATACCCGTTTAGTTATTGTTTATTTGTTTATTTGTTTGCATGTACTTGATCACAACAGATCTACAGTACAGGGTTTCAGCAAGTCCCCAAAAATTCTTCAAAAGTTTGCTCGAAAAATAAATTTTCTCTAAAAATGAACTATCTACGAGAACTGCATCCAAATGTGCTTACTAAACTACTGTTTATTTTAGTAGACTTTTCTTTTGTCTTATGTGAGTTTGTTGTTTTTCTTAGTAAAAGTTTTGTCCAGTATCAGAATTTGTTCTACAATTTCTTGAAAAATGATTAATTTTTGTATATATATTATTATATATATATAATTTTTAATATTGAATAACTTTTAATCTACTAGTCCATTTTTGATGATTTAACTACCAAAATGTTTGTCTCAGTGAGATGATTCTAACAAGCCCAAAATCATTAAATTCTAATTACAGGATCCTAAGATCGACAAAGTTTTGTACTCTATAAACAATTAATAATTAGATATGTCTAATTCGGTGCACCTAAGTTCTACGATGAATACCATGTGCCATATCAATCAGAATTAGATGATTTTGGTACCATTTGATTTATCTCATTGAGACAAATTAAATGACACCAAAATCACCCAAATCTGATCACTTAATCATGCAATATCACATTTTAATGATTATTTTAAAACATAGTACAATTTTGGCACAGTACCTAATTCGGCGCACTCAAGATCTCTAATGATATTTGTGAACTATTGATCCAAATTATACGATTTTGGTACTACAGTATTTGATTCGTCACGATAAGACAAGTTAGATGGTACTAAAATTATACGATTATGATCAATAGTTCACAAGAAATCATCATTTAATCAAAATAACCTGTGTAAAAATTAAAATAAAATCATTGATAACCTTTGATAGACTGGTCCATTTTTGATGATTTTACTACCAAAATGACTACCTTGAGAGACGATTCCAACCAGTGAAAAATTTTTCAAAAAAATTTTTTGTTTTTTGAGAACATAAATTTTTAATTTTATGTTCTCAAAAAAAATTAATGTGCACTAAATATTTTTTTAAAAATAAAATTTTTAAAATTATAAAATATTTAAAATAAATTTATTTATTATAATTTTTAAAACAAAAATACTATATTTACTCAAATATCTATAATTGAAAATAAAGAGAACTACCCAAAAATTATAAGCTTTTTGAAAATTAAATTTTTTATAAGAAGGACCATTAACTTTGATCATTAAAAGATAATTAAGAGTATTAATTCGCATTCTATGATGAACTTTTGTCTTAATTAAATTTTGTTGTAAAAAAATTCACTTAGTAAGAGAAGTGCAGTAAATTATATGATTAGGGTTTACATAGGTCCTGACAACTACCCCAGTATCGCCAACAAAATTTTCCCGATCACGTGATTATTGGCCAATAAAAGATCATAATTTGGTATAATATAACATGATCAGAAAAATTCAAAACAAATATCTCAAAACGTCTCTTTTGTCAAAACAAGCTTATTTCTCAAAAGTTTGTATAAGAAACAACTTTTTTTAACTAAAAAAAAGTTTTCCTTAAGCGATTTTAATATAACAGCCTAAAACCAAACCCTAACTGAGCACTCACCCTAACCCTAACCTAATAAAAAAATTTTGTTGGTCATCACGTGATCAAGAAAATTTTGGTGGGAATACTGAAGAAGATGGTCCTGACCCCCTAGTGATAGGACTATTGACCAATCAAATTTTATAATATTTAAAAAAAACTCAAAAACATCTTTGATCTAAAATAAGATACTCTACAATCAATATAAGTCACTACATAGTAAAGTCTAAATTTTACTAAGCAAATCGATTAAAATTGCTTAATGAAACTTATTCAGCAGGTCAAAATATACTTAATACAAATTTTCATATGTATTAGGGAACTTTTTATTAATTGACTTTTGATTTTTATTTTTATTTTTTTTTAATGTTAAGGTGAGGTCATGCCTCTGAACTTTATTGAGTATATATTAATCGTTACAATATATTGCTTACAATTATTATACTATCTACTAAGTACCGAGACTTGGACTAATTTATCTATAACCTAAACCTACCAGAGCCTACCATACTCCCATTTATATAGCTAGCCTGGATTTGGACGTCCCTTTTCCCCAACCAACTGTTAGTATTCATATGTCCGCCACTTTACCCACATTTCCTAATATAATAACTTCCAATTTGGTGTATGTAATTCCAAGTAGGCGCTTTCTGCTTCCAAATTGGTGTACCTAGTTCCTTACTAGAGTACTTCTCGGGAGTTCGTATCTCAAGCCATGCAGCTGCCTCTACCATATTGGGTAAGTATCTCAAGCCTGCATGCTGCCACAACTAGCCGATTTTCCTGCGACTTAGGGCCCAGAATTTAACAGTCTGAATTCGGAAATGTGTGAACGACTGTACTCACTGCTATGGTGACGAGTATCCAGGCATGTTTCGCCTAAGCTTCCAGTCCCTAATATAGTTGGACAGCATCATGAGGCTCGGCCAACCTGATCTACCACTACATGCACTTATACCAGCTATACCTGTTACTGGTAGTCCCAGATCCTCTTAACACTTTTGATTTTTATGTTCAACAGAAAAATTAAAATTTTTAAAAAAATATATTCACGAATGTAAAAATTTAAAGTCAATTAATAAAAACTTCTCCAATATTTATGAAAAATTTTTAGTAAGCATATTTTGCCCTGTTGAATAAGTTTACTTAAGTAATTTTAATCGATTTTCTTAGTAAAGTTTAGACTTTACTATGTAGCAACTATCTGCAATTAACTAAAAATTGATTTTACTTCAATATTATTGGCTATTTATACTATATATAGGACATAATAGATAACAGACTCCCTCTAAAAAATTATATGATTTATTGCACTTCTCTTATTATTATTAATTTTATATACAGTCAAACTCCTCTATAATCACCAAGTTGGTTACACATCAATATGGTGATTATATTTAAATGTGATTATAACTTTAAACCTCTATATAGTCACAGTTATATTAAAATTTTTATAAAGTGATTATAAAAATTTATAATAAAAAAACTATTACAAATCATTAAATAGAATATTGATTAACCAAAATATACCATAATACAAATATTATTTTATTATTTTTTTTATTAATAAGCACTTAAATTAATAATACTAAGGGAATTGCAGTAAATTACGTAATTAGATAGGACTATTGACCAATCAAATTTTATCTTTTATAATATTAAAAAAAACTCAAAAATGTCTTTGACCCTACGATCAATTACAGTTGCTTATAGTAAAGTCTAAATTTTACTATATGAATCGATTAAAGTCGATTAAGTAAACTTGTTAAGCAGATCAAAATATACTTACTCTAAAATTTTCATCAATATTGAAGAACTTTTTATTATTTGACTTTTTGATTTTACGTTCAACGAAAAAATTAAAATTTTTTTAAAAAAAATATTTGATGAATGTAGAAATTAAAAGTTAAATAATAAAAACATCTTCAATTTTAATAAAAATTTCAGAGTATGTGTATTTTGATGTTCCAAACAAGTTTACTTAATCGATATTTATCGATTAATATAGTAAAATTTATACTTTACTATGTAGCAAGTTTCTATGAATTTTAATTATAATAAATACTTAGCTATTTTACTATATATTTATAGAACGTGATAAAGTAGGGATCCCCTCCCCTAATAAATTACATGAATTAATAAAATTGATAAAAAAATCAAAATTTTTTGGTGATAATAATTATGAGTGATTTGTAACTATATTGAGGTTTTTATACTATATTTAAGTCCATTGCACAATATTGGGTGCTTATATAGAGGTGTGACTATATACTGACTATATAGACTATAATTATAGAAGAGTCAAACTGTATATCTTATGAGAACATAAATTATAAATTTTATGTTCTTAGCTTGTTCTTAAAAGAGAACATAATTTCTAACTATAGTGTTCTCAAATTTTTTTGAATGTTCTTGAGAACATTGCGAATATTAAATATTCTTCACTGATTCCAACAAGCCCAAAAATTGTTAAAATCTAATCATGGGATCACAAGATCGTTAAAGATTTTCTTATTATTTTGATGAAATTAGATTAATTGATAATTGATAATCTACTGATAATCTGTCTGTCAACTAAAGAGTGATCCTATAGGCGAAATGTGACATACTTCCATCTAAAATATTTTTTTTACTAAGTTAATAATACATGTCCACTAATTGAAAGTTGTAGAGCTCATTGAGACACATCTAACAGTAGTTAAATTATCCAAATCATCCTAGTAGATAGCAAGATATCATTAAAAAACGATTGGCCGACTATATAACAGAAATCACATAGGTGAAATGTGGCGTGCTTCTATCTAAAACATTTTTTTTTACTAAGTTAACAATACATATCCACTAATTGAAAGTTGTAGAGCTCGTCGAGACGCATCTAACAGTGTTAAATCATTCAAATCGGCTTAGTGAATGGCGAAATATCATCGAAAAACGATTGGCCGACTATATAAAATCTCTATGTAAAACAAATATTGTTTTATAAAGATTTTATATAGTCGGCCAATCGTTTCTCGGCGATATCTTGCCATTTACTAGGCCGATTTGGATGAACTAACCACTATTAGATGCATCTTGATGAGCTCTACAACTTTCAATTAGTAGACATATATCATTAACTTAGTAAGAAAAAAAGTTTTAGATGGAAGCACACCACATTTCGCCTATAGTGATTTTCATATGGGATCTTTGCTAGAAAAATAACCCTTCGACATTTTCCGATCAGGTAATTTTGGACAAATTTGGAGCAATATACTAGTTCTTATATAAATGTAAATCATCTTTTTCTTTAATGATTCAATGGTTAATCAAATAAACTTTTGAATCAATAAAGTCAAAAGATGATTTGCATGCAAATAAAAACTGATATGTTTGTTTAAGTTTGTCTGATTTAGCCCGATCGGAACATGTCGAAGGGTGATTTCCTAGCAAAGATCCTATATATGATTTCCATCATTGATTTTTATATAGTCAGTTTGACGATATCTTGCTATCTACTGAGCTGATTTGGATAATCTAACCACCGTTAGATGTGTCTCAACAAGCTCTACAACTTTTAATTAGTGGATATATATCATCAACTTAGTAAGAATTAGATGGAAGCTCACCATATTTCACCTATTTTAGATGGATTATCAATTAAACTTACACAAAATTTGAACGTTTTTGAGATCCTGTGATTGAATTTTGATAGTTTTGGACTTGTTAGAATCGTCTTACTGAGATGAACATTTTGGTAGTTGAATTATCCAAAACAGGCCAGTAGATCAAAAGTTATCCAATTTTTAATATATATATATATATTTTATTAAATTTTAACCAATCAAATGCTTAGAAAAATTATCAGGTGGAGAATAGGAGAGTCAGCTACTTAGTGAAACCCTAATCTGGTGATTTCTGGTACTCTTCTAATTATTGTACTACTATTGTACTATGCTTATTTTACTATCGTGCTATGTTCGTTCAACTATCGTAGTAGGTTGTTTATTTTTTTAAGTACAAAAAATTAAAAAAAAAAAATACAAAAAAACAATGTTAACCCGATTCTAACTATTGTGCTACATTCCAACTATTGTGCTATGTTCCAACTACCTCCACTTCTATTTTTATATTTATAGAACTTAATAAAGCTCCAGAGTTTCTTTACTACGTTTTTGCTCAATAGTACCAAAGTCCGGCAAAGTGGCTCACTTAAAGTTTGCATATCTTTTTTATTTCTATTTCAGAAGCAGAACATTTAGTGAATGGACTTTGTCCCGATAGCAGCTCAGTGAAGGTTTGTTGTGTATAGGTATATTAACTATAGAGTTTTCATAAATTGGTATTCTTGAAAAATTTGGTACAAGAGATCGTTGGAAAGAGTTGACTGCTTTATTTTGTATAATTTTTATATATAACTAGGAAAATGGAAACCATATAGAGTCCAAAGAACCAAATATATTACAGCAAATTAGCCAATAAGCAGGGCCAGTGATTTTCTGTGGCTATTGGGTCAATTCCATTCATGCTAATTTATATATTCTGCAAGTTACGGTAATTTTGTAAATTCTGCAAAATTTCCGTGATAACTTTATCAATTCTGCGAGTCAGTTTTGTAAATTCTGCACAATTTCCATGTTAACTTTATCAATTCTGCGATATTATTTTATTATTCACTAGAACTCTAGTATACTGTAATCTTTGAAAATTTACTTTTTTTTTATTCACTATATGCGTATAACAACTTTATCATAGAATTCAAAGATAATTTATATAAATTTAAATTATCCAAAAAAAAACTAACTTTATTTTAATATACAATTGATAAGATGATAGTAACAAGTATACAAAGATAATGAAACCTGAATTATTTTTACAAGGCATTTTATTACTTTAGCCTTACACTTGTGAATTCCATTACCTGACTTTTTAGATTAATAATAGATAACAGGTAAAATACATATATACGTATGCGTACATATGTATAAATTGTATTTTAAAAAAATTTTTTTTATTATTACCTCCTCATTATCCCACTTTCTGTAGTAATTCTGTGGTATCTGTAATACTTTCTGCATTTGTGCCCTATTCTGTAATTTCTGCAGCATTCCATGCAACGCAGAAAATTACTGGCCCTGCCAATAAGCATTAGTTGGATTGTCTGATTGTTGTTTTTTTATATTACACCTAATCTAGCCAATCAAAACTCGTTATTTGTGGACACACAAACATCGACTACTATTGTCTTTACAGTAATGTCCTTCTGATAATAATAATTATATACTATATATATATAAAATATATATAATATATAAAATCTGACTTTAGGCTTAACTTCCCACCCCCTAAAAAATCAGGTGATTAATAACATCTCCCTAAACTTATTTCAAGGCTATTTTAAGAGGATATGTCCTATGACTATTAAAATATGTATTTAGTTTAATTTTCTATTAAACTTTCACTAGTTTTAAAATAAATGTAATTTTAAATTAAATTAAAAGTTTTTATTACAATGATTCAAATAATTTATTAATCTATTAGATCAGTATATATAAATAAACCTAATAAATCGATAGTATATATTTATAAGTTTGAATAAAATAAGACTATGGTTTTCAAATTTGTTATTGATGTTTAGATTCAGCTCTTCATCAATTAGATCTTTTATAAGCAGAATTAATAAATCATTAATGATAAACTTGAAAGTTTGAAGTCTTATTTTTCTTTGACGGCACTCAGATAAATCTATAAGAAATATTAGTAGTATAATCTCTTATCCTTAATATATCTATTAAAAATAATTATATAATCAATAAATTGGTATGAGTAAACAAACCTAATGGCTTCAAAATTAATAATTCTGCTAGAGTTGGGCATCAAAACCCTAAACTACTTGTTTAAATTAGAGGTCAAATCCCTAAATTATAGCTGTATAGTCTAAACTCAAATTTAAACTTGTAGTTTAGGGGTTTGACACCCAACTTTAAATTCTGCATTTGATTTTGATTAATTGCACGCATAATTTTTCGCGTTTTCAATCCTTACTTTCATTCCATACAGTATTTTGGGATGCATTGAAAATTTGGACGAAAGTTTGTAATATACAATATTAATAATACTAATATAGTTATTGTACACAGTAATATTTGTATAAAATAATGGCTAAATGATTAATAGACAGTCAAGTAATTAAATAACAGTTAAACGATTATTAATCGTGTTAAATGACATGATTAAACGGCCGCATAATTTTTCGCGGTTTCAATTCTTACCTTCATTCCATACAGTATTTTGGGTTTCATGTACAAATTCAGGTCAGAATCCAAAGTACAAATTCATATTCATCAAAGACCTTTATGGATTTCTGCAGTGTTTGAGAGTTTAGAGTGTTACAGAGTTAGATTAAAAAAAATGTGCAAATATAAAGAAAGTATTTAAATAGTTATAAAAGGAATAAAGTTTAATGGTTCAATGTAGTGCACAAACATAATTAATTGATAATCCACCAGTCACCTGGATAAAATGATCTACAATTACTATATAAGGGGAGCACCATTTATCACCTGATTTTTTAGGGCAGGGGGGTCTGGCAATTATTAGGTCCTAATAGTAAGATAACTTTTGATTGGCTAAAATTTTTTAAAATTTTTTAAAATTTTAAACCATTTTTAAAATTTAATATTAAATAAAATTTGAACCAATAATCTGTTTTGGATGATTTTACTACCAAAATGTTCATCTTAGTGAGACAATTCCAACGAGTCTAAAATCGTCAAAATCCAATCACTGGAACCCAAGATCATTATAAATTTGTATTGCTTTAATTATATTAGTTTTGTATATATTAAAAATTATTATTAAAGATCTTATAAACTTTAACATTAAATAACTTGTGAACCAGCAATTCGTTTTAGATGATTTTACTACCAAAATGCTCGTCTTAATGAGACGATTCTAATGAACCTAAAATCGTTAAATTCTGATCACGAGATCCCAAGATCGTTATAGATTTGTGTTATTTTTAATTGATTTAATATATTTTATATTAAATAACACAAATCTATATGATCTTGGGATCCCGTGATCAGAATTTACCAATTTTAGGTTCATTAGAATTGTCTCACTGAGGCGAGCATTTTGGTAGTAAAATTATCTAAAACTGATTGCTAGTTCACAAGTTATTCAATATTAAAGTTTATAAGATCTTTAATAATTTTTTTTTTCCAAGTCAAAGTGCCTACTTCAGGTGAGAGCTTTTTTATTCAAGATAATCAGACCTCGGATGCCCTACATGGAGGGACATCCAACATTTGTACATTGATGAGAGTACAACTAGCCTCACCTGCAACTTTTGGTTGCCTATTTAAGTAGCCACCCAAAGGTTCTACACTAGCTGTCATATCTGCAACCCATATACTGGCATTGCCTATTTAAACAGGACCCCAAACATATAGTACAGAGGTCATATGTTACGCATTTCAGCAAAAACCCCCCGAAATTTGAAAAGCAAAAAATAAGTTTTTGGCAATTATCTTGGCATCCAGTAGTCCAATTTAAATGAACTTTTTTTTAAAATGAAGCTCTCAGTGAGGCGCATATAACAAAAAAAAGTTCATTCAATTCTGATCACTGGATCAAAAGTTATTTAAATAAATAGATTTTGTCATTTTTAGCAAATTAGGTCAAAATTGGTCAAAATCCAGTTATGACCTATATGAGAGATGTCTGGGGTCCTATTTAAACCCTCTGATCCTTGCCTCCTGTTAGCCTGTCTTGTATCACCGGAACACTGTTCCGGATGCTAACCAGTTCCCCTTAGGACTAGTTTATCCCAGTGGGAAACTTGGTAGAGCGGTCCCTGTCCCACACAGGTATCACTTATACTTCGGTAGCATACGCATTTGCCGAAACCAACACTTGCAGTTCGGAGTGGTTATCTAACCGCTATCACTACCTACTCCTGCTCTTATAGAGTTCACCTGGCCCCAGTACCGTCCTATTCTTCTTTCAGTTTCTTTTCCCCAGAAGCTATCCGAGGACCTAGAAGGGTTGGTCTGCCCTGGCAAACCCAGAAGCACCCTCCCCCTGGTACATGATTCTGAAACACATGCCTTTTCCTCCGGTGTGACCTTCGGCGGTCTGGTTGGTAGGGCCCACTATAAGCAGGACCCCGGACATCTCTTATATAGGTCATAACTGGATTTTGGCCAATTTTGACCTAATTTGCTAAAAATGACAAAATTTATTTATTTAAATAACTTTTGATCCAGTGATCAGAATTGAATGAACTTTTTTTTGTTAGATGCGTCTCACTGAGAGCTTCATTTTAAAAAAAGTTCATTCAAATTGGACTACTGGATGCCAAGATAGTTGCCAAAAACTGATTTTTTGCTTTTCAAATTTCAGGGTTTTGCTAAAATGCGTAACGTATGACCTTTGTACTACATGTCCGGGGTCCTCCATAAGCCCTTTTGTCGTAAGTCCGCTTCTGGTCCACTACTGGTCAGTCCCCGTCCGATTCCAATTAGGTACCATCGAAAGTCTGGTTACCTCTCTACTCGGGACTTGCCAAGTATGGTTTCACTTTGTTCTACGGTTCTGTGCGTAACATAGCTCCTGCACTCCCCAGGATCTACACACCCAGTTCTGTGCATAACACAGTGCCAAAGCTCCCAATACGAGTTGGTATAACCTAGGAAACAAATTTGTAAATCCGAGCTAAGAATCTGGGTTACCGTAACACAAGTAAATTCTTCGAAATCGTCTCCAGTGGGATTCGAACTCTGTACCTTTGCTACAACTACTTGGGAGTGACAACTATCCAACTACACTATGTCGCCACACCCCAATAATATTTTTTAATATATACAAAACTAATATAATTAAAGCAATACAAATTTATAACGATCTTGGGATCCAGTAAATGGATTTTGACGATTTTAGGCTCGTTGGAATCATCTCATTGAGACGAACATTTTGGTAATAAGATCATCTAAAATGGATCATTGGTTCAAATTTTATTTAATATTAAAGTTTAAAAATTTTTTAAATTTTTAAAAAATTTTAGCCAATCAAATTGCAGTATTTATGATCAGGTAGGGGGGAGGGGGATAGGCGCTTAGTAGCAAAATATCAGCTAATAAACGGCCCTCTCCTAACTATGACGCAAATTAATTAATGAAAATCCCGATTTGTAAATGTACAGATTTTAATAATCATAGTTATTATTATAGATGTTTTTTTTTTATATATTTAATTAACGCTAATTTAAGTATCACTACTTTTCGCAAATATTTTTTTTGAATGCTTCATATACAGATTTACAGTACTAATATTTTATTCTTTTTTCCATTTAGAGTTGTTTGAGTGGTTTGCGTTTACACAGGTGGTGAATTGTATTGCTATTCCAAGTAGGTTGTGTTATTGATAACGCTCTTGGTTTCACTCTTGGTGGTGGATTTTACTTAGATTTCGTTGTTGGTATTGTCAGTATCTTCATTGCTGGTGGTGAAATTTCGCTGTTGGTGTCACCATTATTGTTGGTGGAACTTTGCCATTGGTGTCGCCCCTGGGATTTGCTGCTGCTGGTAGTAAAATTTCATTGTTGGTGTTGGTATTACAGAGTATTACAGAAATATGTGTTATATAAACGCATAACTAAGCAATGTACATATAGATATAAGCAATAAAAATTACAAAAGTATGTATAGTTAGCAACACTTATAAAATTTATCTTTTATAAGTAATCCCCTTTTAATAGTTAGGGGAGTGACAAAAATCAGATGATTTTTTAGGGGGGGAGGGGGTAAAAAAAGTTAAAATTATATATAAGAACCTGACTATATATATATTAAGAAAGAGGGAGGGGGTAACGCTCTGATAAAAAATAATCAGATGATTAATGACACTGCTCTTAGGGTTAGAGTAAGCGATAATATTGTCCTTTTTCATGTTAGGGTTGGTATAGGTTATAAATAAAATTTTTAAAGAATTTTTTTACGAACTATACATGTTATCTTAATTTCTACTATACATACTTTATCAGTTATACACTACATATTTGCTATATACTCGTATTACAGGAAGGTTAATTATACTATTATATCGGGTGGGCGTTAATTTGGGACATGCATAGGTGCTAATAAAATACTATATGCTATTTTAAGGGGGTCCAGATTTCGAAATAACGCCCCTGAGCGTTATTTCGCTCTTATACAGAAAATATTTCTTGTTATAACTAGGGATGTTATTAACTTATTCGGTTTTATTGATTAATTGGTTTTATAATTGTTAAATAAATGAGCTATATGAAGCTGATACAATCTACTTAGTATCACCGTCAAACAAGTAATACATAATTAATAAATAATAAATAATCGGGGTAACTTTATTTATTTAAAATAGTAAATTAAAATATATCTCAGTTTTACAATGACTAAATAAATTTTAAAGATGAACTTCCCAAAACTGATTCTATTAAAAATCGATAACCTGTCAAATCTGATAGAAAATTAACCTACTAAGCCTGTTTTGGCTATACAAACCTAATTGTTTATATAATGTTTTCAACCCCGATAACCTTTCGATACTAGTAAAAACTTGTCTATTACTGAAACTTCAATTATTTCTTTTTTGAAAAATGGTGATTTAGTAAGTATAATCAAGCTTAAATCAAAAATTAAACAATTAGGGGAGTAACAAAAATCAGGTGATTTTTTAGGGGGGGAGGGGGGTAAAAAAAGTTGAAATTATATATAAGAACCTGACTATTTATATATTGAGGAAAAGGGAGGGGGGGTAGGCCTCTGATAAAAAATAATCAGGTGATTAATGACACTGCCCTTACATGCATATAGTACGTATGTACATACCTGATTTTTTGGTGGTGATAGGTGGGCTTAGTAATATTAAACTACAAGTATTTGCAGCTATTGAATATAATCGTAATTTAACATTTCTGGGTAATATAAAATAAACCATCACAAATTAAAGTTCAGATATATAGCATACTTAATTTATATTTTTGATCACTATATCAGGATCACAGTGTATGTAATAAATTATCTTGAGCCAATGGTATTAGCGACAATGGAGTTTCCGGTTGTACGCATACTGCATAGGTCAAAGTATTTTACAAATACTCTGTGCTCTGATATAGTGATCGGGATATTTTATTACAAACCCACTTAAAATTATTCTTCGCTATCTAACCATATTTTGAAAACAAGAGCCAAATGTTATCAAATCTATTATTTTCATGTGAAGTTTTTTAACGATTCCTTGGTATTGTTTTACGGGTTACTTGTTTAACGCCAGTTTTGTATCGGCTACAAACTGCGCATTTCTGAATCCTTAAAGACTAATATATGTATGCTGCCAAGGGAAAAAGGCCGTTCAGACGTTCAAGCATATTAGTTATAATATACTCAAAAGTCCAAAAGACCTTTTCCCTTGGCAGCAATATTACTCGTTCTTTGAGTTAGCTCATATACTTTAGACCCACTAGAAATAAACTTGTAAGAAATAAAATAAACCAAAGTTTAGTTTACTTTGTCCAAAAAAGCTATAAATTTAAAAGCCATGTATAGTATTTTAAGTCTCACTTTCCATGTCTTATATAACTGTGTATATTAAATATAATATACTCCGGGTTGGGTATTTAAACCATGGTTTCTGGTAGATGAATAGGTGAACTGGGTTTCTAGATTGAACAGAAAGATTATTACTTACAGGTAATTTTATGGGTTCAGTTCCCATTTAGATCTTATGCATGAGCAAAAAAAAACAACTAATTACTATACATACATGAAATTATTCATGCGAGTTCTTTAGTGTAAGTATTTTAAAGTCTTGTAAGTTTGTACAAATCTACAAGAAAATCTGAAAAGTTTGAAGTTAAAAAAGAATATATGTATAATAAAAGATTAAATTTAGATTGAATATAGAGTACATATATAAAATTATATATATATGCTACATAGTAAATGCCGTGTGCATCCAGAGTAAAATATTTAACGAAGAACTTCTGTGCTTAATGCTTTTAACAGCAAATCCGTATAGTATTACACTACAATTTGTACTACTTTAAAGCAAGTATTGATTAAAAAATTTATTGACTTTACATATAACCTTAAAATATTAATTTGTCTTTACATATATATGATCTGCGTCAAAATTTTCACCAGGTGACTAATGGATCATCAATTAATAATAAAACAAGTTTTTAATCACAAAGCTTTAGAAGGTAACTCTACAATACAATAGGTTTGTTTTTTTTGCCTTTTTTTTTTGACTTTTTAATTATGCGACACGCATGTGGATAGAAAAAAAATTTCAAAGTTGCACTTTTGATAAAATTTTTATAAAAAGTAAAAAGATACAGCAGAAAGGACACGTTTTTTGAGCTAAATGCATCAAAAACGTATCTTTTGTATCACCTTGCATAAACACTAATTGACCGTCGCTACGCTCTGGCCAATAATTTAATAGTAAAGAGTACCTTGTATATTTTTAAATGTCTAGAGCGAATAGCTTTATTTTCCTTTAATAATTTTAAAATAAATCGATTTTTAAACTCCTTTATAATAAAGTTACTGTACATTGAAACTTTTTTAACATTAATATATAAATTTCAAGTCAAACCTTTACAAAAATTCTGTTTCATGTTGTAAACTATACTAAAAAATGTATTTTTATTATGGACAAAAAATTTAATACTAGAATACAAAATTTTTAACGTAACTTTACTATAAAGGTATTTAAGAATCGATTTATACTAAAATAATTAAAAAAAGTAAAGCTATTCATTCTAGACATCTAAAAACATACAAGTTATTCTTTATTATTAAATTATATATAAAAAATAATAAATTACCCTAGTCACTACCTTGATTACTATCTTAAATAAAAAATCCTTAATAATTAGTTTTTATATGGTACTGCATATAGTTTTATCAAACATAGTTTATCGCACAACCCAACATTTCAGCCAATCATTTATTATGATTTATGATATTTATCAACTGAGTTTTAAACATGGGATTGTTGTACTTACATAATAATGTACAAGAAATAACGAGAAAAAAATCTATGATTATAAGTGTTTGCATGATAACTTTAAAATATAGTAAAAATAGACAAATTTAAAAAAAATTTTAGCCAAAAAAATTATTTATTAATTCTTTGTGAACTTTATAAATATTAACTGATAATAATTTACTTGTAATAATTAAAATTTGTAAGGATAGTAACAAATTATACAGTATAATATTTTAGAAGAAAAAAGAACGTCTTAATATTTTTATAATAATATGGTGCAGGAAAGCTTAACTAGACATTGTTTCAATTTTGTATATGCGGTGTAACCTTAATTAGCTAATCAAATTACTATAATAGGTAACATGAATCTAATTAAAAATTTTTTTAAAAAAATTTATTATTTAAATTTTGATTGGTCAAAAATTTTTTTATAATAAAAATTAAAGTTTTTGATTGGTCAAATTTAAAAATCATATATATTTCAATTTTTATTTTTAATATAAAAATAATTTAACTTTAAAAGCTATTAACTTCTTATAGAGGTTATATTTTTAAAATCTGACTGGTAATTTTATAGAACTTGTATTAAAGAACAAAATTACCAGTTAGTTTTTTAAAATTTTAGTTTTTTAAAGAGTTAATAGATTTTAAAGTCATCTATTATATTGGTGAGTTAAGGTTTCCTGCACCATATCTATTATATTATAATACAAACATGTGTAATTGTTTGCTTTTTTCTGAATCTGTCCGAATAGCGAAAAATTCACGAAATGTGATCTGCTTTTTTTTTCAAAGACAGAACGCGAAACATTCACGGAATACAATTTACTTTTTTTTCAAACTCATAGAACATGATCTGGTTTTTTTTAAACTCACAGAAGCATATCAAAAAACTTTTTTATACGGTTTATAATACTGTAATATTTTAAATACTAAGTAAAATTGAAGGTTTTGTAGTATATTTTAATAAGTTGAATTTACCAACTTTTATATGACAATAAAAATATTTGGATATTCTTGGATATTACTAGGGACCATTAAAGCCAGGTGCCTTTATGTGTTTTTATTATTTAATTAAAATTAGGGTAAGTGTTAGTTAAAAGTTAGGGATAGTGATAATTTATAGATAAAATTGCCTTCCCGACATTTTTTATTAATGCTCCAAGACAGGTTTAGACACTTGTTTCTTGTATTTTTGGTGTTTTTTACTTTTTTTCTTTGTTTTTGTCTTGTCGGGCTGATCCGTGACAATCAAAATTTACAATTTGATTGACCGTCAGTCACATGATAGCACACTGATGGCACCTGGCTTTAACAGACCCCTATTACTAGACTGGCAAAATTTTAGTTGTATATCATAGATTGTTCCATGTTATAACTTTAGCATGCGTTATAAATGAAATAAATAAAAATTTCTTTTGTGTTATCTAAAAACTAACACTAAGAATTTTTTATAGATCCAAATTCTGTCCGAATGATCATAATGGACTAATTTTTCTGTTTCTGTTTTCGCACAACTGCATTGCACAACTACTTATTTGTTTAATTTGACATTGCGATATGAAATTTTAGACATGTTAAGTATATATTGCTAATCAGAAAATTTCAAAACATTTGTTTTGCCATAAATTGGTTATAACTCAAAAATCTGCATAGGAAACAACCTTTAGTATTCTAACAAAAAGCTTTCTTTAAGCAACTTTGCTAATACACCTACTAATATTTGACTATATTGTAATCACTAACCCTTACTTAAATGAAGATAAGTTCAATGACTACTTTAGTATCATCATCAAAAACCACATGACCAATGAAAACATTCTTTAAGCTTGTTTATATTAGGGTTAGTGCCTAGAATTTAGAAGATTAAAAGGTTATATAGTAAAATTATTTAGGCAAAAATTTTTGTTAGTGCACGAAATACAGTTTCTTATGCAAAATTTTGTGATTTTTGACAAATAACTGTTTGAAATTTCCTGATCTGCAATTATCAGCATCAGCAGAGTTTTTGTATGAGCTTCGGAATAGTGTTAGATCAGGTTTCGGCATTCACTTATTTGCGCGAGTAATACAAAATCCTGGAGAGGAAATAGTCAATCGGAGAGTGCAAATTTTGACCACTCCGGAATCAATTTTCTGAAAAAGTTTCTCAATTTAAAGTCTTCAGCCCGACTAAGAATCCAACATGCGTAAAACAAAAAAAAAGCAAAAATAAGCAAAAACCAATGCTTAAATCGATCTTGGTGCACTAATTAAAAATGACGGGAATGAAATTTTACATATAATGAACCCTATAGACTTTAAGTCCCTAATCCTAAATTTTTATCTCATGCACTTAGTTTATTTACAAAATCGGGGGTTGTATTACCCGCGCAAATAAGTAAAAATGCGGGTTTCAGAGCACAAACTAACCAATTACTGTAAGTAGGATCACATCCCAAATTCGTTTGATCGATTCTAATTCTGCACAAGAGATTTTTACAGGGCTATCTATAGCAAATTTATTAGTTGGGCATTTTTTACTTAATGAAAATGGATATGATTTATTAGTTTTTATGATCTTGGGACAAAATTGTACGTTGTTTTCCCGTATATAAAAATCTTTGTTTATTTTGCTCAAAAAAAAAAAATGTATAAACTTTTCTTAAAAAATATATAAATAAATAAATTATGCCGTATTAGTTTGATTCATGTTTGAGGATTTTGGTTTGGAATTCATAAAATCTTATTAATCCTACCAACTTGCTGAAATCGATGTTCATTTCCAATAATTTGTTGGATATTTCTTGCGTGTTAATGATATTGCTGGTGTACATGTGATCTGGATGTTTTTGAATTGAAAATTCCTTGACCATTTTGTCCGTATCTAAAAATTGTTTTTTAATTTCATTTCCTTTTGAACTTTTCGTATTATCAAATCTTTCTAAAATTATCCAATAAAATTATAAGGAGTACGGCATTTCGGATCTGGATCCATGCATTGCTTTGCCAATTCAATATAACAATCTGGAGTTTCTGGTGCAAATGCCGGTCGTAATCCTTTAACGAAAGTTCACTGTCAAATTGATAACCATCAAAAATCTTTTTTCAGTGACATTTTTATGTAATTTTTTTTTTTGCTAATCCTAAACTGAAACGTAAGAATTATTATTAAGATAAAGAATTTGCCGCTATGGAAATTTCCATGAATAATGAATTAAATATTGATTAAATAATATGTTCTTAAGTTGATTTAGTTTAAATTTTCATGTTAATTTATTAAATTTTGATCGTAAAAACTTTTTAATACCTCCGTCTTTAGCATATTGAATTACTATAAAAAATTCACCGGTTCTTGAGTTATGAATTAAATAATAAATTACAAATGTTTTACCATGGTTGTCTTTATGACAATTTTGTAATGCATAATGTGCGTAATTTTTATTTAAAAATTATATGAATACATTAGTTTGAGTTATTATAGAAATTGATAAAAGTATAATTTTAACTTAATTTAAAAAATCTTGAGGATTATCCTTAAAACCAGACAAAATTTTAAGCACAACTGTGCCAGATAGTTCACGGTTTCTCACATATTTGCCATGAAAAATTTTGTATGCCATGTTTAATAATAATTTTTCGTATACCATTCAACCAAGTTGTGGAGTATATCAAGCCAAATCCTCCTTCAACGACTTTTCAATATTACTTATTTCATCGAACGGAATTCATTTCAATCACATTTTCATATTTTTGGGTTCTTAGTTGAAATGTTTTCATACAATCATCGATATACTTATTTCTACTTGGAATTGTTATATCAGGGTCACGCAAGATACCATTCATTATATGTTTTGTATTCGTTACAGTTATAATGTTTACATTTTCCATATTTACCTGATTTTTATGATTTTTAATTAAAATCGATCAATATTAGGTTAGGGTTAGATTGTGGATAGAGAAAATAAGCTTATATATAGCAAAATCGCATTCCCGACAATTTTACTTAGTGAACCAAGACCGGTTTAGATTTTGTCGTTTTGTTCGGACGGATCCGGGTTACATAATCTCATATACTGCACCTGGCGATTATGGTCTTAAATATGCATGATATGATCGTTATATGTAACAGATGCATTTATTGCACGGGTTTTATGTGCTTTTTTCATTTACTTATTGTTACATCAGACACCGTGCAATAAGATAGTTATTGTATGAATAACCAGTTACACACACGGGTTCATATTTAAATCCTGTGCCTTCAGCACTGAATATGAACCCATGTGTAACTAGGTTATTCACTACATATCCATACAATAACTATAATTTACAGGATATAACTTGATTTATGCGTAACTTTAAGGGATTTTGTCTTAAATGAATATAAAGTTTGTAGAACCCAATTTCATTAATTGCATAAGTTGTATAAAAAAGTTTTTTTACTACAGTAAAATATTTGTTTCAACACACTTTTTCCCAAATTACCCTCCTCGACCCTATACTCATAACCACAAAAGCTGAAGTATGGTAATCATCTCCTAAATTACGAACATAGTACAGCACTTTTTCTCAGCCATCATTCATAATGTCCTGAACCGTTCTACTCTTGTCACATTGTTCGAGATTACTACACTTTAGCTGACGTACTTCATCTACTGGCATTACTTGAACTTCCTTGGCCTTCTCTTCTAGGACCTCCCAATTTCTGTTGCTGCCTAATTTTGTAATACAATTCAAAAAAATTAATTAGTAAGTATAAAAAATGTGCTTACGATAATGTAATATAAAGAATATAAATATACCTTTAACTTTCAGGTCCAAAAAGTTTACCCTTTACTTTTTAATTCGAATACGAACCGATTTTGCTTTGTCTTATTTGGTGTAATCTCGGTTAGTACTAGATCTGCATAAATTGTTTTCCTCTTGCCATGGATGCCTATTGGGACCTCTGTATCGATATTGTAACCTGGCACATCCGACAATAGCGTCTGAAGAAGAGCCTTTATGCCAACTCACAGTCATTGCGAAGGTTCCCCTTTTTGATACATTTTTCTAATAGTGCCTCCACGTGTTGGCATAACCCATCAATATCAATATTATTCTCTTCAATTAATATTTTTATATGCTTGTTTATTGTTGGTGGGTTTGTTGGTTCTTATAATAAAATAACCAAAAGTAAATAAATGAATGAATAAAAAAGGTTTATAATTATTGTTATATTTAATACGATTTTTTATTTTAAAATTTAAAGTTATTTCTTACCAGGCATAACTTTGAATTTTTGTTTCTTTGTAACCATATTTTCTTTTTCATTATTAATTGTCTTAATATTTAAAATAATTAATATATTAACTTAGTCATTATATAATTATTGAAAAATGCTTATAATTTTTTACTTACACATTTTTTGACTTTTTTACTGCCGTTTCTTCTGCTTTTTCTTTTTTTGCTTTTTTTTTAATATTCTCTTCCAATAGTATCCGATTATAGTGCCAGTACTTTCTGAATATGTCTGTTGTGAATAAGTTTATTAAAAGTGCGCAAATTTTTTATGTAGTGTAAATGAAAAACCATAACCAGTAAAAGCGTACCTTTGTTTTATAAACTTATAGTCTAAAGATGCGTTCTCATTCGCATTCTTTAAAACGTATCTATCCAGAAATTATTAAGTTTAGACCAGTCTTTAAAACTTGGTGACAAAATAAGTACTCTATCTCTTTGTGGCAATGGACTAAAAACTCTTGATAGGAATGTTTTTTGCTTTTTTTCCACTAACAGATTAAAAGAAGCAAATTAAAAATTAAAATTTTTATACTATATTATATTTGCAAATTCACCGGAGCTAGGAGAACAATCTTTAATTGTCATGATGTAATCAAAAATGAACTGTCTACGATGTATTAAAAATTAGCAAATTTAAAGGTTTAAGAAAATTGAGGTCCAACGATGATTAAAAATTGGTTCAAAAAATAGAGTTCAAATATGGACGGTGATAAACATTTGTTAGCTTGGATTCGTTATGAGTTTAAAGATATTAAAGAAATCGGAAAAGGTGGCTCTGCGACTGTATATAAAGCGATATGGGCAAGACATATCAGCAAGAGTCACGCGTCAAATAATAACGCGATTAGAAAGGTTGATTTTATTGGTTAATGATGATTAGCATCATCAAAACTTCCGATTGGTTGATTAATAAAAACAAAAAAAAAGAAAACAAAGAAAAAGAAACCAAATAAATAATTGCACTATTCTGGGCGTATTTGTTTATTTTTTTTTGGTTTATTCGTAAATATTATTTATCATTTTCATCAATAAAAAATTTAATAAACAAAATTTTTCGTGGGCACAAGCTTTATTTCGATTCACGTGTTGCATTACTTTTGCTCGTTTTTACAGCAACACAATCATAAAACAAAAAAAATTTTTTTTTTATATCAGAAAAAAAATTTTTTTTCTATCTAATAACTTTCGGCCTTCACCATCTGGTGTAGCCGCCTTGGGCCCTAATTACATCACAAATTCATTCTGGTATTGAATGAATCAGCCTTGTGCAGGTTTCGACATCGATTGTCCGCTGAACCACCTGAATCTTTTCCCAGAGGTCTTGTTCGCTCGAAATTTACCCAGGGAGGTCCCTGAGATGACGGTCGACTTTGCCTTATAATATTAAATAAGATTGTGTTAGAAAACGAAAGCCAATTAAAAACTTTTGTCTACTTATTTGTAAACTAATGCTTTATGAATGTCAAGTTATATGTGTCATTATTATTTTGCTACAAAATTATGTAAATTCGTGATTTCTAATGATATATATAAAATATTAATCGAAAATCCATTAGTATAATTCAATATCCATCATGTAATCAATCTTGCAAATGCTATTAATACCACAACGTATAATATAGCACTATGTTCTCACGAATCTATTCTAAATCTTTAATATAAAAGTAAATTAATAATTTCTCAAGATACTTTCTATAGTATTGCTTTATTATTCAGCCCAAAATCATCAAATGGTAGCTTGTCGTACTAAATTGCCTTAACCCAGCTCTTAATAGATCAATTTTTACGAATTTGATCCAACGTTTTTTGTCAACGTTCACATGGGTAAAACTTTTTCACATAACCTCTAGTACTAAACCATAGTATTTGAGTGCATGAAAACATAATAAATACCAAATCGTTAATTACCTTCTATTTTTTTTGATAGGACCATGCTTCAACAGCGATTAAGGGGTAATGGAAGATAATTCAATTTAAAATCTTAGCTTGGGTTGGCTCACTATCGACAGATAGACAACAAACCTCTACTAATTTTTTTACAAACATGATGTCCTAACCATTTTTATTGTTAAAGGGCCGAGAAGAGACTAATATTATATGCCCAGCTTAATACTCTTGTGATATACTCTTTTTGTAGCAACTAAGAAACTTAGGCTCTTTTGAACTATCGTTCATTGTATGTTTTTTTTTTGTTGAATTTTATTTGAAGCTCTATCGTAACTATAGATGGCAGTGAAACTAAATGTTCATTTTGAAAACAGTTGAAAATTAAATTCAACTGTTGGAACTGAAATTATTTTCAACAGTTGAAATTAATTTGACAGTTGAAATTAATTTAATAGTCAAAATTAATTTAATGGTTGAAATTAAATTAACCATTAAAATTAATTCAACTGTTGAAATAATTTAATCATTAAAATTAATTTAGCTGTACCAGGAACGAACAAATATTGTTCTTTGATTGGTTATATTTTCATATGACATTGTGGTCCAGTTGCATTTTATATTAAACCAGTTTGATAAGGCTTTTATAGTGCTATTTGTACATAAATATCACTTCCAAAGAATTATTTTATGTCTCGTTTTTTGTTTGATTTATTTCTGATATTACTGGTTTTGTCTATTAATATATCACTTGATTTCTAAAAAAAAAATTGAAAATGGCTTAAAATTGATTAAAACATATAATAAAAATTGCATGATTTATCAATGGCGATAATAATAATTATTAATAGTTAAATTGATGTTCCAATTGATCTTTTTCATTGATCTTTGATGTAATAGATTCATGATTACTAATTAATTTGATCAAACATCACATGGGTCATTTGTTGCAAAAATATATATATATATATTTATAATATTTACTAATGTTATTTACAACTCTATTCTCATACAAAATGCTTCTTATACCACATTTCATCATAACACCTGAATAAGTTAAGCTTTTAGATGCAATTAAATGATTAAACATTAAAAAAATTGTATACAAATTTAACTTCTAATTAAAAAATATTGAATAAACACAATATATTATTAAAATTTTATACTTGATTATATTATATAATGCTGTATATATATAGGCTAAGATATAAATAAGCTTTACAAATTTGCCAAATATCTTTTAAAAATATTGTCCCTACAAAAAGCTGATGCATTTTAAAGTTATACTATTTTATTGTCTAGTATAGGCTTCTTGTACTATATAACTAAAAATTCAGTTATAAATAGTATAACAAGTCAGTTAACAGATATATTATCTAAGTACAATCTTTAGTTTAATAAAGTTAATTAAATTAACAAATTTACTAGGGATCCTCAAAGTCAAATTAAATCGAATATTAAACATATTTAAATTTGATCAAATCAAATAAACCTTTAATTTGAATTTGATTTGATCAAATCAAATCAAATTTATTTGTAATTTTAAAATTTTGGTTGCTTTTCAAAATTTTACTAAGTTACTCAATTTTCTGTATTAAGTGAAATGTTCTTCTAATCAAAATAGCTCTAGTTTTATAAAACAATAAAGGCAGTTGTTTTAATAAAATTTTGTGTAATAGCTATCAAATCTATAGTTTCAATAAAAATTTTCAAATACTGTATTTGTTGAATCAAATCGAATATTTTGTCAATTTAAATTTGGTCAAATCAAATTGAATTGCAAACTCTAAAATTCACAAAATTATATAAACTTAAAAACTTATTCAAAAAACATGCTGATACTTTTATAAGCCATTAAAATTATAGAAAAAATAGCTTAGTTCTTGTTAAAATACTTTCATAAACTTTTTGGCAATTGTAAAAAAAGTAAATAGCATAGAAAAAATAAATATAAATTAGTTACTTTAGATATAACTATTAATTCAAATACTTTCTAATAGCATATAGTACCAGTATGCAGTATTGTCACAAGACAGCTTTGAACAATGATTTGGACAATTTTGGACAATTTTGGACAATTAAATAAAGTAAAATTACTTGAAATTTTATTAAGATAACCTATTTTAATTTTAACTGGAATGTGTTCAGTACCTAAAAAAATATATAGTTATATATTTTTTAGATAAATTTATTAACTATTAAAGCCTGGACAAACTTTGAACAATTTTGGCATTTGGACAATTTTGAACATGGACAAGCCAAAAAAAGCTTTGGATAGCCAAAACTAGTGATGCCACCGAAATTGATTTTTGAAAAAGGTCTATTTCGTTTTCATTAGAGATAATTAAAATTTTTTATAAGGAAGAGCAAATAAAATTTATATAGATATATTCCTTATAATTTTGTCTATTCAAAAAAAGTATCAAATAATTTCGTCTTTCAAGTAAAATAGGTCAAAAACAATTTCATCTTCAAATTTTAATTTCAGGTTTTAGAACCAGAAATGCTTTCATCCTCATGTATAGCCAAACCGTACAACACTGCTAGTATGTATCCATGATCAAATGCTTGTAATTTTTGTTTTGGAAAACTTGAAAAAAGGGAATATTAATCTGCAAGCATGAATATCATTTTCAATTCTACCAAAAAAAAACTTTGACAATTTTTATTACTGTATATTCCCAAAAATAAGCTACTCCGAAAATAAGCTACCCCCTCAGTTTCGAGCAAAAAATCTAAAAACCTCTAATACTCAAAAATAAGCTATCTCATATTTTTAAGCCGAAAACAATAGTAATTTTTTTTATTCTGAAAATAAGCTACATCTCAAATCCATACAACATACCTTTATTATTTTCCTAGTGGGAAAATAACAAGCATTACTTGGAAACGTTTTTTCCACTATCACGATATCATGCTATTATTTCCTAACCGAGAATTTTACATATGTATGTGCATACGTATTTACTATTGTATTGTGCATACATACCAGGACCCCAAAGAACTCTAATACAACTCAGATCTAAGTTTGTATAATTTTAGTAGTATTTTAGCCAAATAAATGTATAAAATAGAGCAAAATTTGAAATTTTACTATATAAAAATGCAACGTTTGATGAATTTCTATGCAAAATTTCCTTTTTTAGAATCATTTAAGTTGTATTAGAGTTCTTCGAGAAACTTACAAACCGGTATTTTCTTCCCACGCTAACTTGATTCCCTTAGTGAACGTACTAAAATTAAAAAATTAAATAAATTAATAAAGTAAAACAAAAACGATAAATAAATCAAAAAAATAAATTATTATACCGGTAAATAAAAAAGTTAAATTAAAAAAATAAATTGTATGCCAAATCGCTAAATAAATAAATAAATATTAATTTAATATTTAAATTATAATAAATTAATAAAAAATAAAAAAAGAAACGCTAAAAAAAGAAATTCAAAAAAATAAAAAAAAAAATCAGAAAAAAATAAACAATAAAAAAATTTAAAAAAGTCAAAAAAAATAAAAAAAAGTTTAAATAAAAAAATACATTAAGAAAAAATTAAAACAAAAAGAATAAAAAAAATAAAAATAAATAAAGTAAAAAAAATTTAATACCATCGAAAAAAATAAAAAAAATAAAAAAAACAGGAAAAAGAATTAAAACAAACCGTTTAAAAAAATAAATAATAAATAATAAAAAAATAAAAAATAAATAATAATAAAAAAAAATAATAATAATAAATAAATAATAAAAAAAAAAAGAATAAAAAAAAAGAACATAAAAAAAAGAAAAAAAATTAAAAAAAACAGTAAAAAGAATTAAAACAAACCGTTTAAAAAAAATAAATAATATATAATAAAAAAAATAAAAATAAATAATAATAAAAAAAATTAATAATAAAAAATAAATAATAAAAAAAAGAATAAAAAAGAACATAAAAAAATAAGAAAAAAAAATTAAAAAAAAAAACATAAAAACAAAAAAACGTAAAAAATAAACAATATGCAAAAAAAGGAAATAGCGACTTATGAATTAGAGCAGACTGAGCATAACTGCTATTTTATTAGCAATCCTGGGAATGAAGATTTTGTGGATTATTTTCTCTATTTTTTTCTCACTATCATTTAAAAAAAAAAGAATATAAATGAATACGATATATAGTAGCGATATACGTACATATATGTACTACTATAGTATAATGCATATGCCAGAGTACGTAAAAACCTGTTGGAATCTCAATGCGCGTATAAAAATTTTTTTAAAAAAAACACCTGATAATAAGCTACCTCTGCTATCGGGCATATATTTTCAAAAACCTGTATATCCCGAAAATAAGCTACTACCAGTTTGTTTTACTTAAAATCGTTCAAAAAAAGGTAGCTTATTTTTGGGAATATACGGTATGAAAAATTTTACAAATATGAATTATATAGTAATACAAAATCTTTTGTAAACAAATTAAAAAAAGGTCCAAATATTTTAACTACTAAGAAAAGGCAAGATTATTGCTAAAGAATTTTTAGCTAAAAATAATAAAATGGTAGAAGAAATAGTACTAAATAGAATTTACTAAACATATGTAAATTTTTTAAATAAAAATTAAACTTGTTAGTACTTGGTAAATAAAATAGAATAAATTTACTAAACTGTTATATCAGATATGCTATAAGTAATCTTTAGCTAGCTATAGTAGCTTTTAACTATACCTTGTTATTTAACTTGTATTACTATATAATAAACTAAATTTTTTTAAGTAAACTAGCACTAAATTTTGGTATTATATGGGGTGTCTTCAATTAAAAGGGCCCATTTTTATATTTTTTTGAAAAATGAGTTTTCGTTAGATTCATATAAATTTTGACATAATTGACTTTTTTTAATTATAAATGAAAGTCGATTTACATAATAAAAAATCAAGATAATGTAAAAAGAAAAATGGCATGAGGCTGCGTAAAGCCAACACGTCACGAGTTTACTGATAGTCACCTGCTGTCTTTAACCAATCAATATCGTGAAATTTGATTGATCCCGAATCAGTCCGAAAATCAAAACAAATAATTAAACTCAAATATCTC
>QKWP01001424.1:4865-35005 GCA_003550325.1 Gigaspora rosea
ATTCCTTTAAGTAATTGATCGATTGTTGGTCTGATATATTCGTGAGAGCGTAATAAGCCTGTGCTTTTTGGATAAAACCAATATTCTGCTAAGTTGCTTTCTTTAATATAAAATTCTACAAGTTTTCTAATTTGTGAAAGGTATTTCCTTTGTACTATTACTTCTGGTTTGTTGCCGTTTATTGTTTTGTAAATTGCTGTTGCTCTTTTAAATAGAAATGTGTATTCGTTATTTTTATAAGCTTCTTCTAGTGTGAGTTGTCCTTGTAAGGACTGGATTTGGATTTTTATTTGGTCGAGGAGTCCTTGTAGTTTTATGTTTAGTTCTTCCTTTGATAGTATTTGTTCGGCTACGTTATTCTCTTGGTTGGAGTCTTGGAGATCAATATAGTCTTTTGTAATACTTCTTAGGAATTTCTTTTGTTTGCGTATTTCTGGGTTCATTCAATTATATCTATATTCTCCTGATAGTAATTGTTCTACTGTTGGTATTTTGTCAAAGTAATGTTGGGAGTCTGTATGACTATATGGTCTGAATTCAAAGAAATTTGCTGTTGGTACTTGTTTCTTGATTATAAAGCTGATTGAGGATCTATATGATTTCTGGATATATTGTCTTTCGTATTCTCCTACTGGTTCTTTTTCTTGGAGAATATTAATATGTCTAAAAAGTTGTTCCAATTCTAGGAAATAGAAATAATATTTTCTATTCTTGAAGCAATTGTATATTGTGAATTCTTTGTTGTTTTCAAGGTAGTGTTGAACAGCTATCTTTGTTATTTCTTCCTGTATGGCTTCGTAGGGTAATTTTATTCTTCTTAGAAGTCTTTTGGTTGTGTATAAGTTCTTTGATGTAATGAGTATTTCACTTATTTCAGTTCTTCTGAATATATCCTTTCCTTTGACTTTATATTATTCTTTAGAATTTAATCCTTCACACAGGTAGATATATTCTTGGGTGAGTTCTTCAATATACTTTCTTTCTTCAGGTATCTCAGGGTTCATATACTAGTAGTTTAGTATATGGTTAAAGGTATGGTCCTTTTTCTTTGGTTGAGGTCCTTGTGATCTATAGAATTTAGTGTTTTGACAGGTAATTCCTTTCCACTTGCAGCGGGTACAAGTATTTTCTTGTTTAGAATAGTTGCAGTGTATATGTTTGTCTCTACAATTGTCACAAGATTTGGTATTTCTTTTGTTATTTCTTGAAGTGTTTTTGTTTTTCATTTGTATGCTTTAAGCATGTAAGTTCATGGTTCAGTTCTTAGTCCTTTTATAATTTTTCCGTTCAATATAGTTCAATAAGTTCAGAGTTCTTTATTGTTCTAGTTCATTTAGTTCATTGGTAAATAATATTAATAATACAATGTAAATACTTATGCTTTAAATAATTGCTAAATATGGATATATTAGATATTTAATATTTGTAAATATTTTATATTAATTGTTCAGAATCTATTGTTGTATTTGGTCTTGTGGCTTCTGAATTGTTTTGCACGTTTCATCTCATCAGTTTCATCTTCTGATAGATCTTCAAGGTTTACGTGTTCTTGAGTGTCTTTCAATTTCCTTTTTAATTTCTGGTTTTCATTTTGGAGTTCTAGGGTCGACTGTTCCAAAATTGTAATCCTTCTGGCAAGGGCCTTGTTTTCTTGTGTGAGTTTGAATTGTTGTTCTGCCATTAGTCCAAATATAGCGTATAGTTCTTCAATCTTTCGATTAGTATTGTATTCTGGTAAGGTTGTTCTGAATCGTGGGATTTCTTCGATTTCTTCTTTAAAATCTATTTGATCTTGTTCTTCAGTTTGCTTTCTGTATGATTTATTATCTTTTCAGGCTTCATTACAACACATTTCTTCTAGGTTTTCTTGTCTTGATTTTTCAATAGATTTTTCCTTAGATTCTTCTTCTATGAGAAGGTTAATAGCTTTTGCATTGACTTCTTTTTGGCAGTCCTCACAATATCCTATGGCATTCTTTTCTTTGGGCATTAAACATTCTTTACAGAGGGATATATTTCCTTGTTCTTTTAGAACTTCTTCAGCATTTTTCATTTCTTCTCGTATTTCTGTGTTTGACATGGGTCTGGTTCTGACATCTTGATTCATGGATAAAAGTCTTGCTTCGCGTAATTCAGGGTCTTCATCTTCATCTATTAATTCTTCGTATTCTTCTGTTGTTAGTTCTTCATTATAATGGTCCTGTCCATATATTCTGGTGAAGTAATTGATTCTAATAGGTCTGATGTCTTCATCAATTTCAGGGTCATTGAATGTATCATTATTGTACTCTTCATTCATTAATTTAAAATCTACATCTTCATGATGCCATTTATTCATATTATCTTTGTAGTGTACCATATATTTGATAATTCTTTTAATTTGTGATTCATTAATATGGTATGATATATTTGTATTATTCCGAGTATAGTTTCTGATTCTATTATCAAGTTGCTGGTTTGTTAGTCTTTCTTCGGCCATATTCATGTTATTAAAGATCATTTGGGCGAATTTATGTTCTTTGTTGCAGAAATGCATTCCATCATGGCTTTCCATTTTTCTAGTGATATTAGGTTTTTCACAGAGTCGGCAAATAGTCTTCTTGCCTTGTCCTAGTCCTGTAAAGTATTTCTTACTTCTAGGATCCTTAAAATCTAATGCTTCATGCATTTCAGAATAACATCCTTTACAATAGAGAGTTTCTTCAATGTAGATTACTTGTAATGAATACGGGTCCGTGAATAATCCTTTGATATAATAAAGATCTTCTTTAGCAGTTGGTCTGTTGCATTCTTTTCTACAACAGTGATGTTTATCACGTTGTTCATTGTATGTGGTCCAGTTAGTATGTTCTTCTCTTCTTTGGATAATTCTTTCAGGATTGCATTTGCAAAAGAGGTTTGCATTTTCTTTCAAGAGTCTAGAGGTCCTACATTGATAGTTTTCATGTCCAGTAGTTTTGCAGTAAGTACAATATTTAGAAGGGTTTGACGCGGTCGCGTTGGTACTACTATTATTGATGTTGATCGGCTGATCATTTCTATTTCTTGCTTCAAGGCAGTCACGTGCTTGATGTCCTTTTTCGTGACATTTATAACATTCATTCTCTGGGCAATACTGATTAGTATGTCCAGGTTGTTTGCAGATATTGCAAGTATATTTTCCTAAGTTCTTTTGTTTCTCTTTAATTTCAAAAAAGGGTTCTTTCCCTTTTCCTTTGTTTGGTGGTCCACTATTAAGTCCTAACTCGTTTCTAATTTCTTGAGTCATTTTCTCTTTCCAGTTTTGGACGTGTTGGATCTCTTCAAGGGCTGATTCAATTATATTATAAGTGCATTGATGTCTTTTGGGGTTTTCGACATAAAGGTCACATTTCTTGCAGTAATAATTTCCAGTTCCTTGAGGGTTCATTTTGATTCAGGGTTCGGTTTGTAGTTCTTGTTATTTTTAGGGTTTCTTTAGTTTTTCCTGTAAGTTCAGTTTATCCTTTAAGTTGGTTCAGCGGAGTGCACTTTTATAACTTCTGATTTTTCTTTTTGTTTATTGTTGATTTATAATAAAGGTTACTCGGTATCATATTCTTCAATAAGTTCAATAATATCTTCATATTTGTTTTGTAAACATTCAATATACGCGTTCTATAGGCGTTGTTTATTCTGTCTACGCCAAATTTGTTCAAGTAAATATTTTGGAAGGTCATCTTTATTCCGATTCTTTTTTGGTATTGCGTCTTTTAACATGCACCATGTTGCTTCAATATTATTGGTGTGGTAGATTTTTAATTCGTTTGAGGTTTCATTATAATCAATCATTGTCATTCCTTGGCTGTGATTTATTTGGTGGTGCCGTATCCCTAGCCGTGAGTAAATCTGATCATAACTTTTAAACATGTCTGAGTAGATTATCGATCCAGGGTGTACGTATTTCTGGATTAGGCCTAGTAGGGTATCAGCTGTTCGGTCCTTACAAATTTGTGCGAATATTTGTTTTTCTTTAGTTCTTTCAATTCCTCCAAATACACATAGTTGTTCTGTTTTGTTTTGACGATTTTTGTAAAATAAGGATTCGTCTATTTCTACAATGATAACTGGTCCTCCTATTTTTGGTTCACTAATTTTTATTTCTTGAGAGATAACAGTTCTGAAGATTTGTGTCCATCTTGTGATATTGGCAGGTGCGATATTGGTGTAAATATCGAGTTGTTTACGCGTTGCTTTACTTAACCAAAAATAGCTTAATTCCATTATTTGGTTACATTTTAATTTAGCCTTTGAAAATATTGTTCCATTGAAGATTGATATTCTTTTTCGGCATTCTCTTTTTCCACAATTAAATGTATATTCTTTGTCATCAAAATTCATATTTGGGTTGTTACAGTAAATACAAGTCATGGTCCTTGGTAGTACTAATAGATCTTGTAAATATTCCAAGCATCTTGATTCGTTTTCAATTATTTCTTTCACTTGGTACAAGGGCAGTATTGGCATTATTAGGCCTGCCATTTTAGAGATCAAATGATACTTGTTTACTCCCAAATGTTTTGATTTTGAGTCCAGATGGTGGTTCTTTTATAAGTTTCATTTCTTTAATAATTTCTGCTTTTGGTTTAATTGATTCTTGGTTCTCGATTGGTCCCATATGTCTGCTAAGCCAATCTGATACATTATTTGTTGATCCTTTGATATATTGTATTTCCTTGATGTTGTAATTTCCATCTATTTCTAACTTCCAAGATTCCATGGTTTGATTTCTTGGCATTTTTCCTGCTTTAGCAACTCCTGTATTATCTGTTCGTATAATGATTGGTTTATTCCCAATGTAATGTCTCCAATTCTTTAAATAGAAGTATATCGCGTAAAGTTCTTTTTGTGTAGATCCCCATAATCTTTGACTTTGTGTAAGGGAGTGTGATCCAAATTCTATTACTTCTTCTTCTGATTTGGTAATTTCTTTGTCTTCTTTAGTTCCGTTTTCACGCGCTTCTTTGGTTTTGTAATGTGCCAATTCAGGATTAATTTGTTTTAGTACCGCGCCTATTCCATTATCTGAGGCGTCTGTTTCTAAGATTAATTGATATCCTTTCTTTGGATAGGTTAAGGCTATTGCATTATATACTTTGTCTTTGAGTTCTTCGAATGCTTTTTGACATTCATCAGTCCAAATAAACTTCTTATTCTTTTTTAATAGATCGTATATTGGTGCAGCTATTATAGCAAAGTTCTTAATAAATCTTCTAAAGTAGTTCATGAATCCTGTAAATTTTCTAATTCCAGGAACATCTGTAGGTGGTTTAAGCTTCTTGACTTCTTTAATTTTAACTTGATTCGGTGATATTTTCCCATATGAAACTTTGTGATTTAAGATCATTATTTCTTCTTTAATAAATTCACACTTTTCTGCTTTGAGTGTCATTGCCCCCTTTTTTATGCGTTCAAACACCGTTTGAATATGTTTAATATGGTCTTTAATAGTGTCTGATGCAATTGTTAAATCATCCATATACACATATACAAATGGATAGTCTCTAAACAATTCATACATATATCGCATCATATATGCAGGTGCCATTTTAATTCCCATAGGGCATTTATTAAACTCATATTTTCCTTTGCCAGGAAAAAATACAGCAGTTTTATGTTGATCAGTTTTTCTAAGAGGAAACTGATAAAAAGCACTTTTAAAATCGCAGGTTGAAAAAATTTTATGGCTTGCGAGCTTTTGTAGCAAGACATTGATATTAGGTATTTCATAGGGATCGTCCTTTAGGTATTTGTTTAGGTTTGAGTAATCTACTGCGGCTCTATAGCTTCCGTCAGGTTTTGGTACTATTACTAAGGGTGACATCCAGGTTGATTTGGATGGTTCAATATGTCCGCTTTCTCTAAGTTCTTTGTATAATTTGTCTGCTTGTTCTATCTGGTCTTCAGAGTATTGTCTGATTTTGTTAGCTTTTACCTTAAAAGGTATATCTTTTTCAGGTGTTGTAAGATCTAATGTTATTTCTTCGAACATTTCCTTGTTAAAGGATGTTCCTTTTTCTATTTTTCTTCTGAATATTTGGATGTACTTTTCAAATATTGGTTTCATTACATGTTTATAATTTTCATGAGTGTTATTTATTAAGATTTTTAGTCTTTCTTCTTCTGGAATTTCTTTTTTGTCGATTTCCATTTCATATTTATGGAAATTGAATATTTCTTTTACAATTTTTATATTTCCAATGTGTTGTTTTTCATGTATTTTCTTTGCTTTATTTGTATAGTTGATTGCCCATATCTGGCGATCATTAACTATTCCAGGTTGTATACATATTCCTTCTTTGGCAATATGTATTGGTGTCGTTACTAAATAGTTTCCTTTTTTGTTTGTTTTTATTGGTGTCCAAGTGTATGGTTTTAATATACATTCCTTTTCTGTTTTTAATGGTGTTCCTGTTCCTAGTGTTGGTATTATATGTCTTCTAACCTCATTGGGTATGTGTCCTAATTCTTCGTGTATGTTTATTTTAGTTCTTTTCTTCATTTTTATTGGTTCATTTCAGATTTCTTTGACTTCTATATTAAATAGTTCATTGTTGTCATTATGATGATTAAAGTTGTCATTACTGCTATAGTATCCAAAAGATTGATAATCATCTTTTGGTATTGCTGGTGTGCTTGGTCTTCCTGATGTAGATCTCATAAATGGTGATTGTGAGTCTCCATCTATTCCAATTTCTAGTCCTTCTTGATTATACGGTTGTTCTTTATATTGTTCATTTATTTTATTTAATTCTTCTTGTCGTTTTAGTTCTTTTTGTGCTTGTATTCGTTCATATTCTTCTTTAAGTTTTTGATCATCTCTTTCTTTGGCTTGTTGCCAAGTTTCTCTATTTCTATTTTTATTTGTTCTTCTTTCAGTAGATATTTTTCTTCTTCTGACGAAGTCTGAGTTGCTTTGTTCACTTTCTATATTTTTCATTGCCTGTTTCTTAATTATTTTTTCTTTTAAGTCACTTTTTTTGTTTCCGAACATATATTATATCCTTTTGCGAATATATTAGTACTTCCTTGGTTCTGATTTTCTTGAATTTCTTCATTTTTTTGTTGATTAAAATTGTATATATTATTATCCTCTTCTATTTCTATATCTCCTTGCTTGTGAAGGTTTCCATTATTGTCTACTTCATATGTTTTCTCGTAGTCAGCAGGTACTATGGCTGGTTGATTGTTTAAATGTATACTGGGTATACTACTGGTACTAGCTATGCTACTGATACTTGATTTCTTTGAGTATGAGTGTCTTGTCACTTCATCATTTATTATTAAGGGTATTAACGAATTCTTTTTATTCGGTTTATTAATATTTGATCCAAGATTTGCTTCTCTAAATCTTTGGTAATCTGGTCCTAGGCCTGACTGTTTTCCTTCACTTTTACTAAGGTTTTTCATGAATTTATCACATTCTCTTTGGATATTTTTATCTTCTAGATCACTTTCGTTATCCGAGTTCGAGTCTACTGTTTTCTTTATTTCTTCTTCCTTTTGTTTTCTTTCCTTAGTTATTTCTTTTAATTCTTCATCTTCTTTTCTTAATGCCTCAAAAAGGTCTTCATCTGTTTCTATTTTTATAGGTGTTTTCTGTATTATTTTTGGGCTTTTCAGGCTTTCTCTCATAAACTCATTATATTTTATTTCTGCTTGATTTCTAATGTCTGCATCTGGGTTTGTTACTGATGTGTGAAGTAACTAGTGTTGTATAGCCTGTTTTTCAAATTCTTGCATTTTTCTATATTTGTCTAATGTTGTATTTAATTGTTTTTCTACATCTTTTTGGTATTCTATATCTTTTCTTCTTATTTCTCTTTTGACAGATTCTTGTGTTATTTCATTCTGTCTATCAGTCTATTGGATTGCATTCCAAAGCTTTTCTCGTTCAGTTCCAGGGTAGTTTCTTACTTCTTCTGGTAATGTAGGTATTTCCTGTATCATTTTCCAATTTTTATGTACATCTTTTCCATCCATTCTTGTTAATTTTAGATATTTTGTTTCTATATCTGCTATATCTTCCATTAGTCTTTCTAGGTCTGTTACAAGTTCTTTTGAATCATTTTCTTCTTGTATTCTTTTGATTTCTTCTAAATCATTATTCGTTTTATTCCATATATTTGAGAATGATAGTGATGTAGGTGATTTATTTTTCTTTTTGGATGTAGATGGTTTAATTTGAGGTGAAGATTTGTTCATAACTTCATTAATTTTATGAGTTATTTGTCCTATTTTATCATTATGAATGTTCTTTCTTGCTTCATCTTCTTGTTGATTTTGATATCTTTCTTTTCTTTCTAAGCTTAGGTTTTTCATTGAATTCATTAAATAGTCCATTGGGTCTATTGGATTTTCTTGGTAGTTATTTATAATTTCCATTGGAAGGTCACTGTATTGTATGCCTTTTCTTGGGCCCCATTCATTTAATTTCTTTATCCTGTCTGACAGTTCTTTTTCTAGTTCCCTATCTGATGATAGTATATTCATAGCGTAATATCTTAGCGTTTGTACTTCCTTTATTTGTTCTTGTTTATCCTAGTCTTTCTTTCTGGGTGTTTCTAGTATTGCAGCTCCTTTACATTGTTGTACCATGGTTTTGAATATTTCTTGGAGTAATAATCCCGTTAGCAGGTGTTCGTGGATATCATGTCCACTTCCAAAGATTGTTTCTTTAATTTCGTATGTACGGCCATTTTTGTCTCTAATTCTTCTAGCGCGAACCACATTGTTTATGTAGCAAAGTTGGATATCTTTTCCATACTTGTCTAGGACTTTTTTATAGTCTTCTGTTGTTCTACCTGCTCCTGCTACAAAATAATGTTGTGTATCAAAACACAACTTGACTCTATCTATCGTTTTTCCATTTGCAAGGTTTTTGTTATACCAATTTTCTTTGTAAACCTTGGATCTAATTTCTATTAGTTCTTCTATTGTAGCACCATAGCATTTGTTTGCTGCTGAGTTTTCCAATAGTATTGTGACGTCAGTGTCTTTTGTTTGTTTTAATATTTCCTGCAGGTTCTGTATTACGTCACTTTTGTTATTATTCCGAGCCGTTCCAATATGAAGTACGTAGTTCCTGGCTCCAATTCTATGTGCTCTTTGCACTTCTTCTATTATTCTAGTTATTCTCCAGTTTAAGTTACCTTGCTTATTATATGTATTACCAGATAAGTCGAGTCCCATTGTTGCAGGTAATACAAGCTTCAATTGAGACTGCTTATTGCCTTCAATAATTTTGATATCATTATCGATATCCGGTATGCCTCTTATCAACGTTATTTGATTTTGTTCAAATTTGTCTTTAAAATCTCCTTTTGCAGGTATATACTGCACAAAGGTTTGTATAATATTGCTTCCAGTTTGGATTACAGCTTCGACTATATCTTTCCATAGTCCATCACAGGTTATTCCGATTAATTTCTTGTGACTTTGGTTCCTTTTACACTGTTTATAAAACAGTTGGAGTGCACTTGAATCAATATGTAATATTGTAAATAAGTCATATTTGATTCTCTTTTCATGTTCCTTGCGAGTTATCTCGCTTAGTTCTTTAGGTTCTCTAGGAATATCTTGTTGGTTAGGCACTTTTAAAGTGGTAATACTGTGCCTATGCCTTGTTTTCTTTACTTTCAGGATTAGATTTAGGCGTTTGTTTGATTACTTCCTTTGTTGGTATGCCTTATTTTACTTCTTTGTTTTACTTCATTCTTGTTTTCTTTTCTTGATCCTGTATTCTTATTTATATTAGGTTTCTTGAGTTCATTTGTTATATTTTTATTTAGTTGGGCACCTTGTTTTACTTCACTTCGTGAATGTAATAGAGGTGACCCAACACCAGTTTTAGTTCTCATTTCTATTATTTTTTGAAATTGATATGTTTGGCTAGGTGTGAGTTCATTTTTACTTAGTTGGGCGCCTTGTTTTACTTCACTTCCTTTCTTTCATCCGCGGGTTTTCGAAACTTCTTACTAGCCTTAGGAGAAAGGAAAGGTCATTGGTGAAATGTGGATGCTCGAAACTTGCTGCTAGGTTTATCCTCAGAGTATACTTCGGATAGGTTTGGCAGTAGCCTCTGAGCATTGCCGTAAACGTTTTTGGATTGCTTCAATCGGTAGTGTTGATGTATGAGAACTCTTTGATTATGTATAGGTTCATTATTAATGAGAATAGTAGGATTTTTTTGATCTTTTGATATTCCTATTTGTGATTGATGTTTATTACTGAGGAGGATATATTTTGATTCTGTGTTTAGAATGTCATTTTTAGATTGCATGTTAAATATTCGTTAATTTTAATGTTGACTACTATTTTGCCTATTATTTTGACTTCACTTTCTACTGCTTCTGCTATTGCTGGCTTTGATCTAATTTTTTTTAATCCTAGTCTTTTTGCATGATTTATTCCCATTGACGTGTTAGTTGATCTTTTATCTAGTTTGAATTCCATTATTATGCCATTTACGAGTGCTATAAAGTAAAATCCTTTTGCTCCTTTTTGTTTGAGCTTATTGATTTTTGTTTGTTCAGGAAAGAATAATTTTTCGTAATTATAATAGGCAGAGTATTTTGGTTTGTTAAAATATTTTTCTTTATTAAATGTGAATAGTTCTAGTTCTTTGATACATGAATATGGATATGGATAATTATACATATTATAATTTTTGTTATTATACTCTCCAATACATCCTGTATTAATTTAGGGAGTTGTTCATGAGTATTGGGCATGCTCCCATTTAGAAATAATAATTATTTTCTGATTCTTCTGAGCTTTTCTTTTCAAGGTTATGACTTTCATATTCATCAGATTCACTTGAATCGCTTGATGATTCATTCTGTTCAGGTTCTTGATAGGATTGTGATTCTTCATCACTTGATGAGTATTTATTTTCAAGATGATATTGTTCTCTAAATTTTGTGAATCAGATGTATTTATCAAAATTTTCTTTTTCTCTTGATTTTTCAAGGTTAAATACCATTGGGTCCTCTACTTCTTCTACGTCTTTTCAGTATTTATAACAGCTATTGGTGAAATGTGTATCTGTTTTACAATGATCACACCACATTTTTTTATCCTTGTATTTTTCTTTGTTAAATAGTTTATATTTCTTTTCGTATTGTCCTGATGAGTCTTTTGGGCAAAATGATGATTTCTTGAATCTTTCTTCTTTGGTTCTAAAAGGCTTGGATGAGTCTTTTCTTTTCTTTGATTTCTTCCATCACTTATAGTCTTCTCTGGATTTCCATGTTCTTCCTTTTTTGTTTGTATATCTATTTCCTTTTTTGTTAAATTCTTTTCTGCTTCTATCTTTTGAGAATTTTTCTTTTGAGAATTTCTTTCCTTTGTTATATCCTTTATCTTGTTTCTTGGATCTACAGTCACTCATAAGATGTCCTTTTCTTCCGCAATTATAACATTTCATGTTTCTGAGGGATACTATTGCGAATTCATTCTTTTTGAATCTGTTTTCTTTTTTCTTCTTTTCACTGTCATAGAATTCTCTTTGTTTACTTAGGAAGTTCGTTTGTTTCTTTTCTAATTGGTTTCTAAAATATTCTCCTACTTTTCCTGATTTATAATAATCATATACTCTTGATAATGCTATAAAGAATGCTGGTGTACCTGTGATTTCATTGTTAATTAAGTTCATTTGACTTTTGTAGTCTTCTAGTTCATGTCGTCCATTTGGTAACATTCCTTCTAATAATATTTGTAGTCCTCCTAAGAATGATGTATTGTTTCTACATAGTGCTAAGTCGCGGTTAAATTTGGTTTGGAAGTTTGCTGCTTCATCTATTTCAATTAAATATCTTGGTTCAAATATCATATTGTTGAACAGTTTCTGATTTTCTTTAATCATTTTTGGTGTTATAAATACTTTATCAAACCATAATCTGAATGATATTTGTCTTGTCATTCCATCTGTATCTGCGTATGTTAAGTTTCCTTGTCCTGTCCCTCCAGTATGTGCTGCTTCGAAATACATGTTCATCTCTTCGGGAAAATTGGTTTTGTCTAGTAAGATTGTTATGTCTTTTTCTTCGTGCTCCTCTGTTGAAGTTACTTGGGAAGTATGTTGTCAGTTCATTTTTATGTGTTTCATATAATATGTATCTGTCGTAATCAAAGCATGATATCACCAATTTGTGTATTAGGTTCTTTAAAAATACTACATTATATGCTCCTGCATTTGCTGCATCTCCTGCTATAAGTCCTGCTATATTATTTAATGCTATTCTATTATATCCATTATTATAGTTTCCAGTAAAGTATCCTGTTGTTAATAAGTCAAGTGGTACATATACTTGTATTGCATGTTCGAAATGGTTTCTAAATTGTACCCAATTTGAGCCATTGAGTATCATTCCATTCATTAAAGTTTTAATGTTGATTTTATTAAGGTCTGGAAATTCTATAGTGCCTGCCATTGTGCATCAAAGTTTGGTTTTATTTCTGTATATAGACAAAATTGTATATAGTCTTTGATGTGTAAGTTCTCTAGTTCAAGTCCTTTCTTTAATACTTCTTTTTCTTTAGAAATATGTCCAATAGTTATATAGGTTAATGAGTCTTTTATTTCTGGGAATTTCTTAAGTTTATCAAGGAATTTCTTCTGATTTTCTTTCTTTTTCTTTGATATCTTTTCAAGTTCCTTTTTATATTCGTCTTCAAGGGTTCGTAGTGCGTTAATTACTTTCACGAATGTATCGTATTCCCTTATTGTTAATGTTGTTTGATATGAAGGTATGCTATCAAAATATCTTTTGAATTGGTCTTGTAATTCTCTTTTTCTTGAGTTGTGGTAATATGTATTTGGATATATCGTTAGCCAGTAGTTGAGTTCTTGGTTTGTGAGTTTAATTGTGTTACTGTGTTGCATTCAGGTATTTTTGGTTCGTGATTCTGGTTAAATATTCTAGGTCCTGTTTATATACTCTTACAATGTTATTAATATATTCTTCAGGTTCTTCTTTCCTTATACAGTTGATAATATATGCTTGTACTAGTTCTGCTCTTGCAGGTTTATTTTGATCAATTATGACCTTGCTTTGTTGAAATATTATTTCTTCGTGTTGTTCTAACTGTTTGTACTTTTTGGGTCCTAAATCGATATTTCTGAGTTCTTTGATTCTATTTTCAATATCTTTGAGGTATTCTTCAGGGTTTAATAAGTTGATGTTGTTATTATTCATTAAGCTGTAGTTACAGGTGTTATAGTACTATCAATTGCTGATGCAAGTTGATATATTCTTTGTTGTTCTTTTTCTGCTAATTTGAGTTTGTTATTAAGTCTTTGTTTATATCCGAAGTATACTGCTAATATAAATGTGAATACTGCTATTAATGCTATTACTATGTCTTCAATTATTACGTTCTGGTCTTGAAAGTATGAAGGTGTTACTGTTGCAGTTGCTGTAGTTGTCTGAAATACAGTTGTTGGTTGTGCTGTTTGAGTTATTGTTATGTTTAAGGTCTGAGTTATTGACTGAGTTATTGTGGGTACTGATATTGTTACGAGTGAGAACTGTTGACTCATTTATCTTCTTCCGTTGAAGATATTGTTTCCTTGTTGGAGTGCTTGTTGGTATTGTCTAAGCTTTCGTTGTTGATCAGGTGGTAGACTATTGATTTGTTCTTGGGTTAGGGTTCTTAGTTCGTGTTGTCCTTGTTGAAATTCTGGTACCCTATTGTTTCTTCTTAAGTTCCTTTGTTTTCTTTTATTACAGCTTTTGTGTATACAGATGGTAATAAGTACTATTAATGCGATACTTATAACAGTAAGTGTGATAATTGTAGCAGTTTCTGGTGAGATTGGTGTAATTGGTTGTTCTTGGGTTTGATTCATTTAGCAGCAGCCTGAGTCGTTGTATTGGGCTTCGTATGATATGTTCGGATGTCTTTTGTATAGTCTCTTTTTATACCTTTGTATTGCTATACAGCAAATAGTAATTGTTAATATATAGATAAATATTACTATAATTAGTGCTTGTAACAATGAATATGCTAAGGGGTTCTTTGATATATCTCCTGGAGTGTTATCGATTGTTGGTACAATAGTTTGGATGGTGGTCATAAATTGTTTGTGAAAGAATATTTGTGTTTGCGAATATGTTTGATCACGTGGTTATATGCTTTGGTTTGTTCTAATATTTTTAATTAAATTATTTATAAATGAAGGTTCCTGAATGGAATAGTTCATATACAGTTACACTAGTATTGTTGTTTTGGCGTGGTAATGGTATTAAAATGTTTTTCTGGTCGCTTTTCTATTTATATCTCGGTGGTTGGTTGTTTTGCAATTGTGATAATTGTTGGGCTAACTGTTCTATATTGATATTGTTTAAATCTAATGGTGTTGTAAATGGTGTTTGACTCGTTCCTATTGGTGCTTGTGTTAAGTTGCGCTTGTAGGCTAATTTCCTTTTCCTAATTCTTCTAATACAGATTCCTAATAATATGGCTATTATTGATAATGCAGCTGTGATTGTTGATAGAATTTCTATTGCTAAAGTATTGTTTATATTGTTGTTTGGAGCGTCTGTAGATGTAGCTAGTATTGTGATTTTGGCGTTTGTTGGCTTTGTACTTGGATTTTCTTGGGCGTTTGGTATTGTAGAGTTTGGTGTTGCAGATGTTGTTTGTGGTATTGGTACTGAAATTACTATATCGGCTTGTACTATGGTTCGATTTTTCTGTTGATATTGGTATTGTTCTGAGGCTAAAATTACTAATATTATGAATAATATTATTTGATGTATTAAGGCTGTTTTGGCGTTAATCATTGAGAATTTGTTTTGGCGAAGTTGGATGCCTTTTTCTGTTCAATTACTGTACTGTGTTGTATTTGTTTAGAATTTCAGCGTTGAAATACTTTGAGTTCTGAATTAAATGATTGTGTGGGTGAATAATTATGATTGGTTGAATATAATTCTTTTGCCGCTTGTTCGTTTTTATTTTGTAGGTTCAATGATGGTTATGGGTGTGTAGTCCGTAGGTAACAGTTGAGTAGTTTTTAACCAAGCTTTTCTGGTTTCTTACTCCTTTTTGGATAAATATAGCCTGAATGGCTTGTTGTTCTGGTTGAATTTATGTTGTAGTGTAGTTAAATTTTCTAAAGTAAAGGTGTGATTCGTAGGTGTCAGTTGGTTGAGCGCCTTATATTTCTTTTAAGTATTTCTTTGCTTTTTTAATTCTTTATTGTTTATCGAATGTTTAGTTAATACTTCTGTTTCAATATAGTTCCTTCTTTGAGGTAGCTATTCTCAAAGTTAGTACTCAAGAGTGCGCGCTATTTCACTTTTGATATTTGTTGAAACTTTTAGTCCAGAAAGTTATATAGTTAAATACACTTTATTAACAGTTTTTCGATAAGAATATGTTTATATTTAATAAACTTTGATTTTATTTATAATATTTAATGTACGATAGATAATACAGTTGAATAATAATAATGTGTAATAGTAAATAAGAATATATTCTATATAGTTTAATATCATTTAAGATATTGAGTGTGTTGTTTTGGTGCTAAACTAATATTCAAGGTTCTATACGGTATACGGTAATAGTATTTTGGTATAAATTTCGAATACAGTAATATGATTAATGATTTATAAGAGTAAATGTAATTTGAATATGGTGAAATGTTAAAAATACTAAAAATTCGCTAGAATAACTATCATGTAAAAAGTTCGGGTTTAAATAATTATTTTCGATTAATAAAATACATCACGTTAATTTCGTTTTTCTATCTATTTGATCACGTTAACATATTCGTTGTTTACGTGTTATTGTTTTGATTGTTTTTTGGTAGTTACGCTAATTTCTGTACCAGCCAGATTAGTGTTACGGTTCGATTTTCAATTTTCTGATGTTCGGTTTTCTTCATGGTCCAATTTGTACGAATTTGGAAGATGATCTTCTGGGTAATTTTATGTGATACCCTGTACATGCTATTCGATACATTAGCCCAGTTAGTCATTTGACATGGTAATCAGTCAGTCATTTGACACCTTGATTAACCAATAGAATTACACAATACTTATTAATAGTTCTATTAAATAACATAAGTGCGATTTATTTAAAGATTAGCTACTAAAACGACAATTCTTTGTATTTAGTAGCATCCTCTTCGTCCTCCTCCATCTTGTCTTCATTTTCCTTTTTTTTCACCACTTCTTTCTAGTTTCTTCCTTCCAAAAGTATGAAACGTTATGTCTTAAAAATTTTGAAGTTACGTACTTTGTTACTATCGGTGCTTGTGCTTTGTGCAGCAAAGTTGATAAACTTTAGCTATGGTGTGTATAGCCTATCTATACTGTCGTGTTGTTTTGGTTTTGAATTATGTGATGTCAATGTAAATTGGTAAGAAGGTTTTTGAGATTGATGCTAAGAGTAAGACAACACTTGCGGCTGAGATTGTTGGGGTGTGTTAATCAGAAGCTATCAAAACTTTACTAAAACTCCACTGGGTGAAAATTTATAATACTAGCAGAACTTTTACGATTTCCAATTCTCACTGAAATAATAAAAATACCGAACGGAAGTAAATTTGATAATGATTATTCTACATACAGAATCTGTTCTGGTAAGTATTAGATTCTACTGGGCATTAAAAGTAAAACTCCCATTGTTTAATCTTATTAATTATTAATAATTTTGTTTCACAATTAACATAATTTCCCTGGAGCCACAGAATAATTCTATGTGATTGGGCGGTTCCGACCCTTACTGGGCACAATAACCTTTGGATTAAATCTGTTGAAAATGTCAAAGTAATGTAAACACATAGCCGACTACTATCAACATAATTTATCTAGAGCAATTATTTTCTAATCATTTAACTAACCTATCTAATTTAATGATATAATTTGTCTAGAACTATGGAATAATTTTTATGCAATTAAGCAGGTCAATTCTTACTGAACACAATGATCACAAATTCTGCGAATGTGCCGATTTTAGGGGCAGAATAAAAAAAAAAAAGCATGAAAATAAAATTAACATATGCAAAAGGCATCAATTTCAGTGTTCGATGCTAAATGTAATAATTCATAAGTAATATAGATTCATGGCTAGAACATTTGAATGAAATTAAAATATGTTAGAGATAATAGTTTCTAAATATGGAGATTGATACTATCTAAAATTTTCTAATAGTTTAACAATTCTAATTATTTAATTCAGCCAATACAAAATAATTTTAGCCCATAATTAACATAATTGGTCCGAAGCTATGGGATAATTTTTGAATGGTCAAGAGGTTCTAAATACGATAATCTTGGATTTTGCAGAAGTGTAAGAAAAAAAAAAAGAGCATAAAAATATTGAACTGATAGCTAGATTCTGTTGAATGAAGTGATCCATAGGTAATATAAGTACATAGTCAGGCACACTTGAACGATATATTAATTAATTTCTTAGGTAGAAAATTATATCGACAAAACATGTGATGAAATTTCAAGGAGTATGGTGACAATTTTACCCAAGCTTTTGACAAAGTATGCACCCGACATGAGTCGAATAGCAGAGGTTTTACAGATATTTAAAACCTTCTATAGGTAATAGTTTTTTGAACACTAGAGATTGAGATTTTCTAATCGTTTAACTGTCTAATTATTTAATATAGCAAATTTAAAGTAATTTGGTTTACAATTACTATAATTTTCTCGAACCATGAAATAATTTTTATATAGTAGAACTATTATTATTAATAAAATGAATATCAAAATTAATGTTGCCTACATTTTTTTTTTGGACTGCAAAATTCACATAATCATACGTATAAAATAAGTTTGATTTATTAAAAATTTAATGTTAAAAATTAAATGGCCAAATTTTGCTTATTTAGCATATACTATATATGTATCAGATATATAGTATAGTCGACTCTTTTTATATCGAACCTGTTTATACTGAAATTGGGTTATAGTAAACCAGATTTAAGCTGGTTATACTAAACTAATATTTTAAGTTTTTTATACCACATCTGAATTTTTTTAGTTTAGAGATTTGTATTGTTCATGTCGATATATATGTTAAATAAATTTTATCGTTTTATATAAAAAAATTTGATTCTTAATCACATGGATATGATTTTATTGGTCATCTATAGTGTTCTAATGGGTTTTTAAGCACAAACTAACTGGTTGCAGCAGGATAACATCCCTAGTACGTACAGTACATACATATTGCCAAAATCATTCCATTTTAGTTGTACTATAAATTTTGGGTCTAAAAAAATTGACATTTTTTCTGATTTAAAGACATGTAATTTCATGGTACCCTTTGATATAAGCATTAAATTATTTACAATAATGCTGAAAATTTTCAATTTTTATTTGTTTTCATGTTGTATATATAAATTTTTTTTAAAAGGCATGCCCCTGAAGCATACACAACCAATTTTATTTTATACCATAATCAATATTTTTGTCATAACATACTTTTTGTCAAAAATTGCAAATATGTCTAAAATTAAACCTTCTAAACTTCCATCTGATCATGAAAAACACTGCTATAATCCTATAATATATAAAACAAAATTTTATACTTTTTGGTATACGATATGTGATAAGGGTGTTTTCCTATCTCGAATCTTAAATACACAAGAGCACCTAAACATTATGCTATCTCTAATAATTTTAGCATTATTACAACATGGGAAAGTTTTCAAACTTAAATACTATTTAAGGTTACATTAAATATATAGATAATTGTCCAGTTTATTATGTAAATTATGGACAAGACTTTAATTTAGAGATAATATAAAATTATTCTTCCAGTGATGCAGCAACAAAAACTCAAAGGGTTAGTTATTTTTATTATAAAATATACATACTGTATATATTTATAAAATTAACTTTATATTAATAATATAATTATGCTGTAAATGAATTAAAAGAAAAGTCAAAAAATAGTCAAAAGTCTGGTCCCTTGCTTTTTGGACTTCATCTTAAACGAATTCAAAGAAATTAACAATGATCAAATTATACTAAACTTTAAAACGTTTTAATGTAATAAGTATTTCTACAAAAAAGGCTCGTGCAAGGACTATTGCAAAAAATATTAAAAAAATTTTAATCAAGCTACCAAAGAAAACTATCACCCAGATAATCAAATTACACTTTAAAAACTATTTTATACAGTTATGAATTCAAAATACTATAGAAAAAAACAAACATGAATTAGAAATAGTGCAAATAATTGATAAATATCAAATACCACGAGATGGATAACATGCTTTATTAGCTATACAACCTGATTTACCTCTTGATTATATAGTTTCTAATCAACATACAATTTTAACATCAAAAATGGCTAATTATATACCAATTGAAATATTCAATTTTTTTTTAAATGAAGAACCTCAATTAGTTAAAAAAGCTGCACAACGAAATATTAAAGATATACTTTTATATATATCTCCTTATTTAGTAACTACTAGAGTTCTTCATCTTTCTAAACCTGTTATTAATTTACAGATTTCTGGTGATGGCCATAATGTTGAGAAAAAAATAAATCATGTAATAATAACCATTGCTATTTTAGATCAAAAAAGAATTGTATTTATCTGATAATCATCATACTATAGTTATATATTCAGGGATTGAGAATTACGAATTATTAAAAAATGCAACACGGCCACTAGTTGATGAACTAAATAATTACAAAAATCTGGATTTGTTGATTAAAATGGAATTAATCAGTCGATCAATTTATATTTTTCGTCTGACTGGAAATTTTTAGCATTGTGTTTAGGTATTAATATAGCAAATTTGATTAATTTTTGTCCATAGTATCAATGCAAAAAAACAGATTTAGACAATTTAAACAAACAATCATAGATAATTGAAAAAGAGATAAATATAATTGCATCTAATTATCTGTCATATCCTGGTCATATTCGAGCTCCATTATTTTTAATGATTCTATTAAATCACTGGGTTCCAGATGAACTTCACACTATGCTTAGAATAACTGATCGATTATGGTCTTTAGTTATTTCTGAATTAGAACAAAATGGAGAGTATGACGATGATATGCATGAAACAATTTGTAATAAAATGAGAAAGTGCAATGTTAAATTTGAATTTTGGAAATTAACTAAATAGGAATACACTTCACTTCTTGGACAGGATAACTTCAAGTTCTACAAAATTTTGATTTGTCAGCAATTTTACTAACCGATCGGGATAAAAAATTAGAATTTTGTAGAACAAATTTGATCAATTATATTGTGCTATAAAGATCCAAATACCGATTTTATACAATTTGCCTTAGATGCTAAAGAATAGGAGACATATTTTCTTTAACCTGATATTACTGATCCTAATAACCAAGATACTATAGTAGAAGAAGGCTTATATCAACCAAGGACCCCGAAATATATATTGATAGGTCAGGTTAATTATAGGGTTACTAAAAAAGGAAAGATCTGTAGAAAAAACTTCAAAAATAAGCAAATAAATTACTATAAATAGAAAAGATCTGCATAAAAACCTCTAAATAAGCAAACTCATACCTGACCTATCTATGTATATTTCGGGTCCTATCAACTATCTGACATTACACCGTATATACACGTTTTAATCTATCATGTTTCAGAATTTATAAAAATGCATAAAGAGTTTGGGCTAAGTTCATTCTCCTGCTCTGCAGTAGAAAAGAAGAACCACCAGCAGTCACCTTTTTTTTTGCCAGACACTTAAAGATGGGGGCAATCCAAACCAAAATACATGTGCTATTAAAGAAATAATAAATTATGAAAACCATCAGCTAAATTATCTTTATGACAATTACTATTTTAATAAGCTAATAAAATTTCGAATAATATAGATTTTGTTTTTTTTACTTTGAAGGTAATCATATAATATTTAATTATTTTAATTATTCAAAAAATTGGTATTAATACATAATCATATATCTATGAACACTTATTAAATACTTTAAATAAAATTCTAGATAAATAAGATAAAGAATCTAAGCTGTTAAATAATATTTTATATAGAACAATAAAGATAAATTTTACGAATATCGCATTGATTATATTATTATACTTGTTAATTTGGAATATATACATGTTGAGTATCGTATTATTGATTTTATCAAAGTATACATTTTACTATACTCATGTGATTTTGCGTATAATAATCATACGTTTTTTTTCAAACAATTAAAAAAGAAGGTTTAAGCACAAGTTTTTTGAAAGAGTGATTGATCTAACGATCGATTCTTCTTCAGAAATGATTTTTTATTATTGATCTAGACAATTTGGGCATGGTTAATATCAACTAATAAATAAATAAATATTAAAATTGCTTCACAAAAATTATGCATATATAACAAAAATTCGCATTTTAATATTTTATATCTTTATTAATAATATATACATATCTAAACTAAAAATATTTTAATTTTTTAAAACTACAAATTTTCGTATTATTAATACCTTTTAAATAGACATTTCAATATTTATTAAGCTAGAATAGAATAAAATAAGATAAAATACAGAAATAAATAAGTTGTTTTTAATAACTTGAGAAATTAATAGAAGAATAAATGATTTATTTAAAGCTAACCTCTTAGTTCTTGCAAAATATAACTTCTCAATTAGTATATTTATAAAACTGTCCAAGTCTGTTTTTACTATTAGCAGTTATCAAAATCTTGCCAATTCAAAGATATTACTCAAAGATAACCTAAAGAACAAGTGTTGGCAAAAAAAATAAGTATGCATTATCAATAACTTGAAATAATTAATATGAAAATTAACCTTTTAATTCTTACATAATACATGACTTCTGAATTGAAAATATTTATAAAACCAGTCAGTCTATTATTTCTAATAGCTTATTGTATTCTTACCAATTTGAAGATATTGCTTAAGAGCACCCAAAGAACAAGTATTAGTCAAAAATTAGTAAAATAATAAAACCACAGTAGCAAAAGAAAAAAAATTAAAAAACAACTTACTATAACGCAATTTAATCAAAGAAATTTAAAAATTATCACAAATAAACAAAGAAATAAACTATTAGAAAAGTACAACCAAAAAAATATCGAAACAACCAATAAACACAAAAAATAAACCTACCTACACAAAAAACTCAGAAATGTTGATTTAGCGATCTACTTCTGTGTCTTTAGTTTGCTGCAAATATAGCGAAAAAAATCACGTATAACTTATATGTGTAGCTAAAGATGATCTCATGTAACACAATATATTATATACTCTGATATTAATCGAACCCTAGCGTTATCACTAGAAATATAGTATGTATACTTACAAGTATAAGAAATTTTTAAGAGTATCATACTCACTAGTATAAATGAGTATACTCTACAGTATAATGAGTATACTCTACAATATAAATATATACTACACATCTCCTGTTAATTTGGATTGTATTTCTAGTTTATTAAATCTATTAATCAGAATCCCTATATAGTATGAATTCAGTTCTGTGATGCTGATTGGTCATAAGGTCTTATATATATGCAATAAATTTTTAATCAAAAAAATGTTCTCCAGGCTTGCATATAATGCCTAAAGCTAAAGACTTTTACTTTTGTCATAGCTCATAATGAAATTGGATTAAAATGAAATGTGGAGTTTTTATTTAACCTTCTAAATCCACTTTACTTGTTTAATATAAACTCTACTCTAAAACTAATCTTAATCTCTAACCCTAAAAAATGCGCCCAAAAATTTTTTAATTTTTTAGTTGCATGTCATTTTTTTATACTAAATATATTTCATTTTAATCCGTCACTAAGGTTTGATTTTCATTAGTTTTTTGGTGAATAAAAACATTATGGCTAGAGATAGGCATCTTTTGTTAAGCCGTTTTTTTTTTTGTATACATACTAACTTCTAGTTTGGATCTAAAACTCAAGTCTTAATAGTCGACCTGTATCCAAATTCAGAACTTATCTAAATTATGCTTAAGAACATGTGAATACAAGAATGTAGTAAAATACTGGGAATGCAGTGAATACTAAGTAGCGAAATAACAGAATCGCTAAAATCCAATACATAGTGAAATTCTGGAAATGTATTAAATAGTAATAAGAATACCCTGGTGTTATGACCATTATTATAAATCCTGTGATAGCTAAAAAAATTGAATTAGTAAGTTTCTAACATTAGTTGAAGTTGTAACTTATTAATTCTGATGCAGTAACTTATTAATTTGGTCTTCAATTTTTTTTAGCTATCCTAGAATAATTGCTACAAAATCAAAAATTAGAGTTGGGCAATGATATTTATTTTCTTTCACTAGGAGTTTAAAAATTAGATCATTTTTTTTAGCCTTATCTAATAAGTTTAAAAAGATTCAGATTTCAGATTTTAATACAATTACTAGTATATCATATAGTAATAGATTAAATTTTTTAATTAAAAATAAAGTAATCTATTTTTTACTCATTATATATAATACTCAAGTTAGAGATATAATGATTTATATAAAGCAATTGACAATTAAAATATAAATCATATAATATTTCAAGTAACTTTATTTGATATCGCTATTTATATACAATACTATTTCTATTTATGTATGATATAAAGTTTTATTTATATAATTCGATTTATACTATTAAATAAAAAATCATGACTTTAGTATATTATAAACTTGATAACTTGAATACTAATTACAGTTGCACTCTCTAAATGCATGCCCCTCTTGGTCCTAAACAATAAATTTTAACTCTCTAAATGCAAATCCCCTCTAAGCACACATTTTGCCTTTTTTTCACTATAGTCCCAAGGACATGCACTTAGGGGGTGTAACTATATAATTAATTACTTACTTTAAAAAGTGATAACTTGTTATCAATGACCTCTCCAACTGAAAATCCAAAACTAATATATCTAGTACAAATCATATATTTATGCGAATCAGTTTTAACTTTTTGATACCAATCTACTACAACTTGTTTAATTTTTGGGTTGTTTTTTTTTATGTTTATCCTAATGCTCTTTCACAAGGAGGTTGAAATGTAACATAAGTTTGTTGTCTATTAGAAAAGTATTTACTCCCCATTGTTCATCATTTAGGATTTGACCAAGCAAAGAATATGCATTGTCACCTCAAAATAAGCATCATATCCTTCCAGATTTTGAAAATTGATGATGAATATGATCTTTAAATACACTATAAAATTGACTTAGTGTACATGGCATTAATACCCTTTGTGAACCCGAAAATGTAAAATGTGCTTTTAATCGGTCTTGAATAATTTTAACGAATATTTTTTTTAATTCCAAACCAGCTTTTAAAGGAAGTTTATAAATGCCAGAAGGATCTTGTTATAGCCTCTAACAACAGTATGATGTCACTTTAAACCACCCTTTGTTTTATAGCATTTTCTACAAATAGAGCAATTATATGAAAGTTCTTTTGATAATAGCTAATTATAATTATATATTAATAAATCTTATTGTTTTTATAGTATAATATATAAAATAAAATGATTAATCTTATTATGATATACATATGGACATTTCATAAAATCAAATCAACTTAAATGCATTCTATAGACAAAATACAAAAAAAAATCTATTATATTAAATATATATATAAATTAAATATAATTTTTTACTATTAACAATTACCTTTACTTTTTTTGATTGGTTCTAAGGATGGACGATTGGTTAGATGCGATAATTCATATAATAAAAATTTTGTTTATCACGATTTTAAAATGTAATAACCAATCAAATAATTTGTTGATCAAAAATAAACCCCAAAAAAATGATCAACCTATATATAAAAAAAGGACCAAAAACCGAAATTAGCCCATATGATATATAAATTTCTGATTTTTTTCATTATAAGGTTTATCTTTTTTTCTTTGAAAATGATTTACTAATTAATGTTTTTAAATTAGAAAATAGAAGTAATTAGAATTTTGATATTTTTAGTAAAAATTTTATTGCATGCAGTATTTTTTAAATTTAGTTAAATAAAAGATCTTGTGTATATTTTGTCAAGCTTGTTAAAATGCACCACTGGTATTCAACACCAAAATGAAGATCAATATCAAAAAACTAAACAAAAAAAATAACCAAAAGTTAAAACTAATAAATGTTGAGTTAGAGTTAATAGTTAGGGTTAGGGTGGTGACATATATTACGTAATATAATTTTACTATACTTCCTACCCCTCCCCCCTATATAAGAGAAATTTGATTGGCTATTATGAACTTCTATATTTAATGTAAGATTTCAGAGACCCCTCCCGCCCTAACATATTACGTAATATCCGTCACTACCCTTAGGGTGAGATATAGTATATAGAAAATTTCACATAGGGGTTTTTTTTTTAAAAAAAAAGGTGGTTTCGTATATAAAATTTTTAGTTAGAAGGTATTTTTTAAAAATATACCAAACCAACAAAAATTTTATTGTACACCTGATCTTTACATTACACTGCATTTAAAAATTTTAATTGGTAAAAATCATTGTGGTATTGAACACCAGTAGTGCATTTTAGTAATCTCGTATTTTGTCATAATAATTTAACACACAAAAAGAATACCAAAATTACTATTTATAATGTAAACTAATAGAAATTATTATAGAAGTAAATAAATAAAAATTAAATAAAAATAAATAAATAGAACTTGAGTTTCGAGTTTTGTAATAATAATAATAAAATTTTTTGTTGTTAAGGTGAGGTTTTGCCTTTATCTTTATTAATAAAATGTGTGAGATTTCTCAAGGGGTTTCTCAAATTAAAAATTATTATATAAGAATTAAGACTCAGACTATAGATAAACTAATTCCATCTAAATTATCTGCAACCTAAACCTACTAAAGTGGTTAAAACTCACTTAGATTTGGATGTGGAAAATAGAGTTAGTAGGACAGCTAAATTTGATCCAATTGTATGACCAAATGTCTATTTTTTTAAGTGCTAGCCAAAGGGGTGAGCAAGTATTTGTATTGTTTTCATATAATTGGTCTGGTAGGCTGCATGTACAATTATAAGTGTATAGAGCTTTGTTGTATAAGAATATGCGTGTAGATTTAGTAGATATAAAGTAAGGAGGTTGTTGTAACAGATTTTGTGAAGATTCCAGTTTGCGAGTTTTATACAATATGGTTTCCATAACTGTTCATGAATTTTTTGTGAAATAAGCAGAAGGAGTTTAACAATAGTATTAGATGCATTTTTGTAAAAGGTATATTGTGATACAATGTTGATAAGTGATATAGGGATAAAACCCTGAATTGTAGTATAAAAAGTTGTAGTAATAAAGGGTATAAATTGTGTAAAGGAAAAACAGTAGTGTGTTGTAAGGTTGTTACATAGTTGCTGTTGTTCATTGGATGTTATATCTGATAAGTCTGAAAAGGAAAAGTTTCTAATTGCATTTTGAATAATAGTTGATATATTGTTTGAATTTGGGCAAAGTAGCTAGTGGAGTTGGTGGTCTGTTTGGTTGCATGTAATACAAGTAGAATGTATTTGAAGAGAAGGGTTTGTAAAACAAAAGTAGGAAAAGGTAGAAAGTATATGTAGCTACATTTAATTCAAAATGATTTTTGAGAACAAAGTTAGAAATTGGTATAGTTATAGGTGCGCTTGTAGTTGTGATTGAGATATAGCCAGGTTGTATTCCAATCAATTTGTTAAGAAAGAGGAATAATTTGTTGAATTCTGTGTTGAGAGGACTACATAGCAATAGTATGTGCATTGCAGATATTTTTTATAGCAACGTGTTGGTTGTTTAATATATGTTTTTTGTAAATAAAGGTAAAAGATAGGTTATAAATATTATGGTGCTGAATTCTAGAATAGGTGATAAAAAATGGCTTTTTGCAAGTTCATCAGCTTAATTGTTGTATTTATTGTTGCTATGTACTTGCACTTTGTGCAGTATAATATTGAAAGAGTATGAATTGATAAGATTAAGAAGAGTACACAAATAGGCCAGTAATTGTATAAATAAAGTTTGTTGTGATTGTGAGTATAGGAAGTAAATGTATTGTATTTTGAAATGATGGATTGAGAATCGGTATATTATTTCAGGGCAAGTACAAATTGCAGATAGTATAGCAATTAGTTCAGATTTGTATGAATATGGCCAGTTTTGAATTTGTGCAGAGAAAGAATGAGAAATATTGTTATTAAAAACTTGAATCCATGCAATTCCCATAGAGCATCTTGGGTTGGAGATATTAATAACTGAACTATCAGTATAGAAACAAAAATTTGAAAATAGAGAGTTAGATTGTGCTATAGATTGGAGTTTTGTAGTAGCTGAAGAAGTTAAAAAATATCTAAAATAGGGTTGTTGTGTATTATTATGGGGAGGAGTATTGATGAAATAACGAGATACTAGAATATAGCAAGTCAAGATGATTAGTATTAAGTTGAAGTTTGTTTGTAAGTTGAGTATAGGTTTTTCTACCTAAAAATTTGGTGGATATAGTAGCTGATATATCTAAAGTACAGGCATTCTGAATTCTATTTGAATTAAGGGAATATTCTAAACAGGGGTGCAATATATATCAGAAGTAGGGTATAAAGATATAATGCTATAATCAGTTTGAATATTCCAAAGTATTATGGAAATAGTATTAGTAGTATAGTTAAAACGTCGAGCTTTTCCAATTATAATTTCTTGCTCAAGATAGAAAATGAGCCAAGGTTTGGATTTAGGAATAAAGTGACCAGTTTGAAATAAAAATGAATTAATATTATAGAGATGTAAAGAGGAGTTAATATGATAGGTAGTAATATTGGATAAAATTTTGTTTTCAAGTGCAAGGAACCAATTAGATATTTTTCCTGGTATAAGATTAAGAATTCTAAGAGAAATATGTGACCAAGATAGAAGGGTTGTATTATCGTAAAAAGTAAGTTGCTCTAGTATAAAATATGCTTTGAGCGTAGTTGATATTTAAAAGTTATATATTGAGGGTGATTGTAAAGAAGGGATTCAAGTAAGGTATAGGGAAGGTTAATAGTAAATGGACATAGAATTTCAGCATGTGCAGATATAGAAGATTCTAAGTGATTAAGAAGCTGAATTATCTTAAAAGTAGTAGTATGTTTGTTAAGACCATTAATAATAGGGTTAGAGTATTGTAATATTGGTAGTAGACTATAAATTGTTTTGTATAATTGTAATCAAATATGCATACTACTACCAAGTAAATGAGGGTTGTTAAGTTGAAGTAAAAAGGTAGAGAGATGATGTTGTAATTGTATATCCCAAATATTTTTTATTCTATATATATTTGTAAATAAACATGGTGCTTAGGTGTATTTTTGGCAAGCCTTGTTTTGTGTTTAGCAATAGTAAGATATTTAGACAGGATTTTGTTACATATTGAATGAGGAAGGATTATATTGTGAATACGATATTCAAGAATAGGTATAATAACATTGTTAATGATATAACATGATTGCTTATCAGTAATTTGTTTAGTATCAAGTGTGTTGATATGCTTAAAAGCTTCTTGTGTAATTAGTTTAAGTAGATTTTGGTAAAGCAGAGAACAGCATTCAAGAAATTTAAAAGAAGTGATAGGAGGCTGACATTGAATATTGTAGCTTAAAAAAGGAATAGAAGGTGTATATATAAAGTTGGATACAAGGGTAGATTTTTGTGGATTGACTTTAATGTTGGCCATTTGGTAAAATGAAAAAGCTGTATAAAGAATATTTTCTAGTTGCTGTTGGGATTCTGCGATTTATAGAGTGTCATCCATATATGCAAGAACAGATGTTGATACTTGTTGGGAATCAAAAGTATATGGAGATATACTAGAAAGCCAAGATATAGAGGATTGGTAGCCTGTATAAGAATTAGAAATTTCAGTGATAAGAGGATTATAATAAATTCGCCAGAAAAGAGGTGTAATAGTTTTACCCTGATCTATTCCATTATAAACTTCATAAGAAGGTGTAAGCCCTAAATTAGTAATTACTCTATTGGTTCTTTGTGTAAGAAGATTGGTAAGAGTTGTTATGAGGTGTAGTGGCATATTAAGTCATTTAAGAGATAGAATAAAGAGATCTATATTGACTGAGTCATATGCTTTGCTCATATTCTGAGACAAAAGCCAAATCTCCTTTTGATTGTAGTTTGCGTCTTCAATAAAATTGTTAAGAATATGGATTGGAATATTAGTGCTGTTGCCAGGGAGTACAATATAGTTGTGTGAATTAAGAATATTGTAAGAGAAAAAACGGAGTTTAGTCAATTAGTAAAAATTTTAGTATATAGTTTTTTAATATGTTCAATAAGGCTGATTGGTCGAGTATTGTATAAGTGTCCATCAAAGATTGGTTTTTTGAAAATAGGAAAAATGCGGCCATCTTTTTATTGTTTGGGAATTGAGCCAAATATTAAATATCAGTTCAATAGTGCTGTAATACAGAGAGACCTCTCTAAATGCACCCCTCGGGACTAAGCCCAAGTGTGCATTTATAGAGGGTGTGCATTTAAAGAATTATATTAAAAAATCAATTTATTATGCTATCCCTTAGATTGTAGTAGAACACAGGCAAATTTGCCTGCGTTTTTGCACTTTTTTAGCTCTGATTTACTTTTTTAAAATGCTAAAATAATTAAATAAAACTTTGTACAATTATATTTGAAAATAAGGATTACTTTTTTGCAAAATTAGTTTTTATATTATAAGAAAATAAATTATAGTTACATATAAGCTGAAAATAGATAATTTTAAGAAAAAATTTTTTTAAAAAATTTTATTACAATTTTTCTGCGATCTTATTTAGTTTTAGTTTTAGAACTATAGTTCTTAAGACAATATTGTAGTTTATATAAAGGATGACAACTTTCATTATTGCAACTTTAATGATTTACTTGTAAAAATTAAGACTTGTATTAGAAGTAAAGATTTTTTTTATAGACGGGAACATATAAAATTTGAAAAAATCTAAAGAAAAATTTTAATAGTAAAAATGCCAATACAAGAACTTTAAACATTTATTATATTAAAGTTTTCTAATGATTTTAAAAAAATTTTATAACAAAGTTACTAAAACAAAACTTAAAGAATATTTTTTACTTAGAAAAGATATGGCTAAAATCAATATTTAAAATTTTATTAAAAATTTTAAAATACGCAG
>QKWP01001424.1:36390-53141 GCA_003550325.1 Gigaspora rosea
CAGTTTTGGTTAGCACCGTCGAAGATCAGAGCTACCTCCTTACTCGGGACTTGCCAAATGGGTTTCTGTTTCTCTGGTTCCTTGGATTTGTCTGTGTCATGAGACACAACTTCGCCCGAAAGCTCCCATTCAAGATGGTAACCAAGAACTACAGGTGATGTACCCAACCGATCGACAAGAAACAGTTACCGGAACACAGGTCTATTTTTTCAAAAGCGTCGCCAGTGGGATTTGAACTCAAGACCTGCCACTTGGGGAGTGACAACTTACCAACTTCTCTAAGTCGCCACACCCTCTTTATATATATTAATGAAAAAATATCAATGTAATTATTAATAAGTAATTATTATCAGTAATTTATTACATTGCTGTGCATTTATAATCGTTAAAAATTGAGAAAGAACGCACGTTCATTCAGAATTAAATTCAGAAATGATGTGGAACAATAAGTAATTATTATCAGTAATTTATTACAAGATGAAAATCAAGAAAGAACATATGTCAATTCAGAAATGATGTAGAACAATAAGTAATTATTATCAGTAAATTATTACATGATCTGCATACAAGATGAAAATCGAGAAAGAACACATATTAATTCAGAAATGATGTGGAACAATAAGTAATTATTAACAAGATGAAAATCGAGAAAGAACACATATCAATTCAGAAATGATGTAGAACAATAAGTAATTATTATCAGTAATTTATTACATGATCTGCATACAAGATGAAAATCAGAAAGAACACACGTCAATTCAGAATAGAACAATAATAGTATTCTGTACTGTGTAAAGTATGTAATAAAAACATATAGTAAGTACTTATGTATTCATATATATAATATGGAAAAATCTAAATAGTGCCCCTGTGCATGTTGTGCCCCTAATGTACTAATAATTAATTCTGCCTAGAATTAGGGTTAGGGTTAGGTTAGGGTTAGAGTCAAAATTAGTGCAGAATTGCGAGAAGATCATTTTTTGTTAAAAGTGCAGCAAGGGGTTACCCTAGTAAATTTTTGAGATATCAAAAATAGGGGGCACAATGTGCATGGGGCACCATCTAGTCCAGTTCTATAATATAATAATTATTATTATACTTACAAAAAACTGAAAGCCAGTATAAGTTTAGAGTGTAATTGATTTATATTATCTATTAAATAAATATAATAAACAAACGAAATATTAAAATCATGTTCTTATTTAAATACATTAAATTTATGATGCAGACAAGTTTTACACCGAGTGATGCTAGTATATAAATAATACACAAATTAAAAATTTTATTATAATTGTATTTTACCCTATATTATCCTATACTATATCTTAAGTTAACCGGAACCTCAATAATTTATCTGTTTATCAGTTTTATAATTCAGGTATCCGGATAGCCTAACAGTTAACCAGTTATTGTACCCTAGGGTACGACCACTAAGCTATAATATATCTGTATAACTGTTTTTTATTTAATAGTATAAATATATATCAATATAAAATATATTATAAAGAACAGGGATGGCACATTACTATGTCCAATTGGTTTCAATTTTTTTTGGACATATGTCCATTTTCAATCGGACATATGTCCATAAAAAATTGAAATAAATTGGACATAGTGATGTGCCATCCTAGATAAAAAATATACATATCGATATAAGTTATATAAATATTTATAGTAACATAGATCGTCAATTTCTGTATGACGATTAGCAAATATTTTATATTATTAAATTATGTAAAGTGCATTTAAAGGAATAACTTACATATTTCAGGGCCAAACACATACTTGGATGAGTCTTGCACGTGCAGAATATAGAGGGTGCATTTAGGGTCTAAGTCCCAAGCTTAGAACCGTGCTAAAGGGTGCATATAAAGTGGAGTGCACTTATAGAGGGTGCATTTAGAGAGGTCTCTCTGTAGCAGTAATAGTTTGTAGACCTGCATGCTTTAGCATTTCATAACTAATGCCAGAAGGACCGCATGCTTTGTTGTTTGAGAAATTGTTGATAGTATTGATAGTTTCTTCTAGAGTAATTGGTACTAAATAGGATTGTACCATTCAGATATAATATTGGGTTTGGGTAAGTATTCTGATTGCCAATCAGTAGAGTAGATATGTTGATTATAGGTATGGTTAGTAGTCCATTGACAAAAATGTGATCGGATATAATCATTAATTTCTGTGGGGTCTGTAAGAATATCTGTTTGAGTTTTTATATTATTGAAATAAACAGAATCAGTATGATAGTTAAGAATGCTATTAATCATTTTAGTTAGATAAGTAAGTAGTCTTTCACATCTGGTATTGATAGCGATGTCTGAGATGATAGCAATTTCCCAAATTTCTAGCATTGTATAGGGGTTTCCAGTATATTTTAGTTTGAAGTAGCCAATTAGATAAATCTGATTGGCAAGAAGATGGAGATGGAATAGAAAATTGGTGCTTAGAGTTAATATTTTAAATATAAGCAAAGACTGTAGTAGGTATAGGTTGGTTGTGTGATAGTGAATATTTGGACTGTAAACTTTTTGTTAGGGATAGTTTTAAGAGTGGCATTAATAATACTAGTTTGGATCTTGTGCCATGTGCATTCTATAGATTCAGTGGAGCTATAAGAAAGAGGAGTATTGTTGTGAATAATATTGTATTGACATTGAGAAGAAAATTCTTTTTATTTGTTTAATCCATAAGTTTGTATTAGAAAATTCTTCATTTGCAGTGTGTTTTATGCTGGAGTTTTGAGGATAATGCAAATGGAAATATCTATTTAGAAATAAGAATAAGGTAGTTACTATGAGTAGTAGATAGAGGTGATTAAAGTGAAAAATCTATAAGATATGGTATTATTGTATCATGTGCCTATATATAATCAATACGGCTGCTTGAATCACTGCACTGCCAGGTGTGTTGGATATTGTTAGTATGATTAGCCAGATTATACATACTGTTATAATGTAAGTAAGAGAGAAGTTTAGTTTTGGCAGTAGAGTTATTAATTAAAGAAGGGGATGTATTAAAATTGCCTAAGATAATAGGGTATAAATTTAAAGAAAGTGCATCATGTATCCATGATTTAATAGCTTCTTGAAATAGGTTTCGTATTTGTTGGTTGGTCGAAGAGAGGTATACAGAAATAATTCGAAATTTAAAGTCATATTTAAAGAACAGATCAATTGCAACTGCTCCTTCAAGATGTGTAATTATATTATAAATATGGGATTTTATAGAGTTATTAACCATAATGCCAGTGCCTTTAGCAGAGTTGTTTAGACAAGACCAAAAATATGTGAATTGCTTGTTGTTAAAAAACCTTTTGGGTTTAGACTTAACAAGTTTGGTTTTAGTTATGATCCAAAATTGAATATTGTTAGAAAGGCAGAATTCTTCTCGAAGTTGTCTTTTGAGAGGAGCATTGTAGCTTTGGATATTGTGTGTTGCAATATTAAGGTTAAGAGTTGATTGTGAAAATATAGAGTTATCTAATTGGGAAGTTGTTGCAAAAGAAAAAAGATTATTTACTTGGTAGTTGTTATGTGAAGATTTAATAGGTGAGTTATAAAAAATAGGAAATTGGTTGGATAGTAATAAAATATGATTTGGAAAAAGTTTATCTTCAGTACTAAGATATACATGGGTTTCTAATGTTAATTATATTTATAGATATTTTATAAGGATAAGTAAAGGATTGTTTGAGCAGATGTTTAGTAAAAGATTTAGTAGTTTGTAATTTTGATAATAGAGGAAGGTTATGTTTTGTAAGAATAAATTATAGCTAGTTTCCTCAGAGTGATATGATGTAATGTTATCTGAGGAGCTGTTTGTGTCTTTTACAAGGTTACTCACCGTTTTAGGCTCAGCTCTCACAGCTGTGCAGGTATTCATAGTCTGTTCTGTATGTTAAATCTGATCATCATTATAATGGACCTCCGCGTAAATAGGCTTATCCACCTGCCTACTTACATTATTCTCCTTATTAACTTTTAATAAGGCGGTGGCTGCATTTATGTTGTTTGTAAAAGACAAGTTTAATGAAAAAAATAATCTAGAAAAAGAGCTTTTAGATTTGTAATGAGTTGAAAGTTAAGATTAAATTTTTGTTTTATAAAATTATCTGCTTCTATATATGCAGTTTCTTTGTAATATTTGGCAATTTGTGAAAAAGTATGAGTTTGATCTTTGATACAATCAAAGTATGTAATAATTCTTGCAAGAAAGTAAGTATTAATAACAGTATGTGTAGCCTTATTCATGGCCTCTTGTTTGGATGCATTAGGAATATTATATTATAGTTTTTCATAGGGTTTCACAATTTGATTTGATCTTCAAATATTTGAATCAAATATTTGATCAAATTTAAATTCAAATTTGACTATATTTGATTCGATCAAATTCAAATATAGCCAAATTTGATTTGATTTGACAAATATTTGATTTGATTTGAAAATTACTATTAAAAATTCAAATTCAAATCAAATTCAAATTCAAATATTTATCCAGGTTATGCAATTGCTATTGACATACTTTTCAAGCATGACTTTAAATTTCGCATTATTTCTGTTTACCTACCGAGTGACAATCCCTCCACAAGACTTGAAACCCAGAACCTGATCATCAAATGGACACAGCAAGCCATGGCTCTTAATCTACTCCCAATTGTTCTCAGAGACTTCAATGCCAACACCGACAATATCCACTCAGATTCCATTAAGTACAAGCTCCTCCAGTACCTGTCTTACAACAACATGTACAACCTAGCCTCCCATACCCAAAACCAGGAGCACACATGGCATAGCTCAAGATACAGTAGCCAGATAGATCATATATGGGTATATCACCCTATACTAACACACCTCAATTCTTACAATACTGACGATCCCCATACAAGCACCCAGAGTGATCACAAGATACTGATATCCCATTGGTCCTTTCAATATGCCCTCCAGGGCGAAACCAGACATAAAACCCGTACCCGAAAAAGAATCTTCAACTACAAAGCTATGGACAACAAGAAATGGGAAGACTTCGCAAACCAAGTCAACTCTAATCTTATCTCTCATAGCACTCCTTTGACAACAGACACCTCAGAATCCCTGGAGACCACCTGGCATAAACTTCAGCTTAGCATTACAAAAGCCGCACTACAACATATCCCGAATAAGAAGTACACTGTGCGCAACTTCCAACACACATTCTCTTCTACATACACGCACCTACACTTCAATCTAAAAAGACTCAGCGAGATTATCAGAAAAGCCAAACAAGCACTAAATCAGAGCCAGCCCATTCCAAGCAATCTCAACCCGGACATTAATTCAATCAATCAAGCATGTCAAATCCAAACTCCTCAACTACCAGATAAACACCAGCAGTTAGCTAACTGGGTCAGCGCAGCAAATAAGGAATGAAAAAACCTATACCATGCCCGCAATATCGAAAACATTAAACAAATAGGCCAGCAAATCACGGAATCAATTCATAAGCGGTGCTCCAAACTTACTACCCACCCTACCTCCATGATCAACAGCATCCTAAACCGACACAGAAACCCAGTCAGATTTGACAATATCAAACTAGAACACGATATAATCGCAGACCCACCTTCCATCAAAGCACACATAAAGCAGCATTTTGATAACTGGACAGCCCCCCGACTGATCAACCAACACCTATTTAATACCAGATGGCAGGCCGAATACAGTCCCAAACCATCCATCAGCCCAGACTAGTATGGAGGTATTACCTCTGACTTTAGTCAAGAGGAGATACTATCCACGCTTAGCCAACTCCCTAAAAACAAAGCTTGTGGGCCCTCAGGGATTAGCTATGAGATGCTAAAACATACGGGTCCAAGCTGCATACTAGCTATTACATCACTCCTAAACCGGTGTCTTCAGACACAATCTATACCTAAGCAATGGAAGAAGGGTTACATTTTTCCAATCTCTAAAAAACCCATATTCAATGGCAATCTATCAAACACCAGACCAATAAGCCTAGTGGAACACATTAAAAAGCTCTATACAAAACTTCTGACCAACCGGCTGAACAATACACTTTCCAAAAACAATATTCTCTCACCTTTTAACTACGTCGCCCTACCTGAAAATTCTACTTCAACCCCTATTCATATCTTAAACAACATTGTCGAGGATGCTTCCTGCAACTCTAACCAACTCTGGCTTCTATCACAGGACATGAGTAAGGCATATGACTCAGTTAATTTAGAACTACTACAGAAGTCACTATATAGAATCAAGATGCAGCAGCAACTCATTAAAATCATTTCCAATCTCCTCAAGGATCGATCGAACCAGGTCATCACCAATTTAGGCCTCACTAACTCATACTCGGTTAAAAATGGCATTGACCAAGGGGAGACAATTACCCCGCTTCTTTGGAGAATATACTATGACCCTTTAATTTCCAATATTGCATCACATTACTCAGGCTACACTATGTCGACATCCTGGCGAACCAGCCTCAATAACTCAACTAACAACCACCTCCATACCTCCATATCGGTCTTGGCCTATATGGACAACACGCTATGGATTACTCAAACCAAAGAGGAGCTAAGAGAAATTATTGCAACTGCAACATCGTTCTACCAAATGGCAGACATACAAGTCAACCCTAGCAAGTCGATCTTCATTACCAAGCACACTGCGTCTTCTATACAATTTCTTAACTCTACACTTAACTCAATTCCTAAAAACCAACCTTTCAAATTTCTGGGTTGCTGGTTCACACTTGACAACAAGCAAACTGCCCAAATCAAACTAATCCAGAAGGAAGCTCTGAACCTAGCGAACATTGCTAGCACGAAAAATATAACAGACAAACAAATTGCATATATCATTAACATTGTTATTATCCCCACAATAGAATACCGTCTGCACAATATCGTAATTCCTCAAACTACCTGCAACAAGATACTAGGCAAATACCTCACCATAGCAAAACACAAATCTCACCTCTCCCGTTCTACTCCCAATAGCACCATGCTAAACCACAATCTGTACAAAATCCACAATATCTGGGATATCCAACTGCAACATCACATCAGCAACTTCCTGCTTAGGCTCAATAACCCCTCCACGCTTGGTACCACAACACGTATTAGACTCCAACAACTACAAAACAACCTATGGTCAGCAACAAACATCTTGCAGCACCCACAACCAATTATTAATGGGCCTGACAGACATACAACCAACTTCAAAATCGTTCAGCTCCTAAACCATATGGGTATCACCATCCATGCCAATTCCAATATCCTGTGGCCCCAAACTATTGATAACAGGTGTACACCCCTTGAAAACATTCTGAGAAAGCACCCTAAGTACAATACATTCAAGCAGCAGTTACGTCACAAGCAAATCCTATATCTAGAGCAACTGTGCTCCGCCAACAACAAGGTTCTGCTAGAATGGCAACACATCTCCCCCAGGCTCATGCATATTCCTACAGGGAGAAAACCGCTTTGGTTTTCATACCTGGAAAGCACAATTCTCTCTCACAGCACCCAACGTATTATCACACCTGACCTAGCACCTAAAGGCTTCAATCCATTCGCCTACCACACCAACCTCAGACCTAAAACCTCTAAACCTTGGGTGCTCACATATCAAGACAGCAATATCATTTTGGGACAGGTCCGGAAAACATTTCAAGAACGCAACACAATCTCAATTACACACTGAGAACACAATATAGATATATCATATTTCAATCTTTACCCACTACCACCTACACAATGCTCCCCCTGCCCAGGCTGTCCTCTTAACTCCAAACGCATTACCAACCAATGTACTCTAGAAGTCTCTGCTGTCCTTTCTACCCAGTTCTTGGGCAGAAAATCTATCAATAAACAACTTAAGCTCAATGCTAACTATATCGATCTTCTTTATTCTACCGCAATCAAACATCCAACTATTATTCCCCCACCCCCTACAATATACATTAATAATTCTCTAACTTCAGTTCTTTTTCATGATAACGAAGCCTCTCAGGACCTGGCCCGGGTGGCACTTGCCAATACTAACCAGCGACACTTTACATTCTACACAGACGGCTCAGTAATCGATATCGGAACCAACCAATGCTCCATAGGCATTGGCTGGGTACAAATTCATGACAACCAGATTATCCACAAGTTTGCAGCCCAATTGCACAACTGGCCATCATCCTACAAAGCAGAACTTTCAGCTATTCTAGCAGCAATATCTACAGTACCACGTGACTCCACAATAAACATCTTCACAGACTCCCAGTCAGTCATATCCAAGTACAACAAGCTTTGTAGTATTCCTAAACAATCAACTAAATACTACAAATTCAACTCCTGGCCAATCTGGCACACTCTTCTTGATGCTACCCAAGCATTTAACATTACAATCAACCTACACAAAGTCCAAGCACATGCAGACAATAGCTTTAACAACTATGCAGACTCTCTGGCCAGAAACCACTCATCTCTCTACAAATTACTCTTTAATCACACTAACATCTACAACCCTTCCTTCTTTCTTCAATGGGAAAACTGCCCGGTAGAGAACTCTACTAGGCGTTTTATCAAAAATATTTGCAAAGCACACGTCATTGCAATGTGGTCATCACAAAAACGCAGCTCAGAATGGTCCCACTTCTCACACTTCATAGACTGGAATGCCACTTGGCTCTTCTTTAACAATAACCAAAAAAGCTCCAGCAACTTCACAAACCCCAGACTTAACCACCTCAAATCATTCAAAATTAAAAACCTACTCAATAATCTGCCAACCTATTCATACCTACACACTATGTTCCCCAAAATACTACCATCTCCCAATTGCTTCCATTGCAACCTTCCTGCGACTTCTTCACACTGGCTAACCTGTCAAAGCAGTACACATTTAAAGCAGATTATCCAAGCTGCCACATCAGAGATTATTAACAATGCTGACACCGATCTGTCTTCAGCCCAACGTAGCAACCTCATACAATCAATCTACACACATCCATCTTTCGATCCTGTACCAACTTTCCTAGACCCCTACTCCCTAAACACCACTATTAAAGGCTTAATCCCAACTCCACTAATTCAGTCATTGCAATCCGCCAATATACCATACAAGCAGGCCTCTCAACTAGTCATCAAGATCCTTATTAAAACATCTGAGGAGATATACGAGCAAATATGGAAGCCATACTGCTCTGTTTTTGCCAATTGGAAAAAAACTAATAATATCACACTCAGACATAACCTTACAATGCCACAGCACCACCTGACCAAAAATACGAAGCCACACCGACGCAAAGTACTTACCTACAGCTGCACCTGCGGTCTTCCTGACCAGCTACACTCTAGCCCTGATGTATGCCCACCAATGGGGCAGGCTCTTCGCAAAATCAGCATTTGGTCTACTATGTGGATCAAATACAGTATTTCTACAAACTATATTCTAACTATACAAATCTAGGTGAGTCTTGACCACTCTAGTAGGTTTAGGTCGCAGATAAAGTAGTCTGAGCTCTTATTCTTGAATGTGATTTATATGTATTTGTCACTGTACAATTTGAGTTGTTCAATATGTAACTGCTTATATAAATTACCCAATAAAGACATGAGCAAGGCCTCACCTAAAAAAAAAAAAAAAAAAAAAAAAAAAAAATTCAAATATTTGAATCAAATCAAATTCAAATCAGGGTCAATTTGATTTGATCAAATTCAAATTGATCCAATATTTGATTTGATTTGAATTTGAGGAACCCTAGTTTTTCAAAGCAGTTTGGTAATAAGGGATAAGATATTTATAAAAGTAAAATCTACAGCATCTTGGACTAAAGATAATATTGTTTAATTTGCAGGCTTTTTCTTTTGCTTCCTTTGCTAAGTTTTCAAGTACTTTGGTTGGTATAGTTTGCTTAAGAGTAGCTTCATGTTTTCTATCTATATGAAAAATAGATGAATCAAGTTTAGGCTCATGCAAAGCTTCTGTGTCTTTTTTAGGATAGATAGAGTAAGATTTTTCAAGTATGTCTTTATATAGTTTGTCTCTGTTGTGGAAGTTTTTTCCTTCCATATATTCACAGTTTTTATTATTACAAGAAAGCATATGGAAGTTAGTGGCTTTGGTAGCTTTATGTTGTTGTTGTAGCAGTTTTTGTGGTTCTTGAAATTCAAAGTTAGTCAGTAAAAATTTGGTTAGTTGAAAAATAAATTGTCGACAGATCTTATTTTTAAGATAGAGTTAGGTATCTTTTTCATTTGGTGGAGTAGTGAATTTGCAAGTGTAGTTAGAAAAAATTTATTAAACCACTCTTTGTAGTGATCCAATGAGTTAGATAGTGATGGGACACAGTAGCTTTGTAAAAATGTAGTTTTTGGGATATTAAATAAAAGGAGTGGCAATCAATTAATCGACAATCACTTCACCGACATAACATTTCACTAACAATTTTTCACCGACAAGTTCATTTTACTGACAGTTTATTTCACCGAAGCTCATTTTACTGACAAAGTAATTCTGGTCATTGTCATTAGGGTCAGGGTAGAATCAGGTAGAGTTAGGGCTAAATTTAGTGTGCTGTTTAAAAATAAACTTGTCAGTAAAATGAGCTTCGGTGAAACAAACTGTCAGTAAAATGATCTTGTCGGTAAGTATTTGTTGGTGAAATGTTATATCGGTGAAGTGATTATCAGTGAAATAATACGAACCCAAATAAAAGTTGGATATTAAATCTGGAATTGGATTTGATTTCAAGAAAAGGTTTGTTTTTATCAATACTTTCAATAGTAGACTCAATTTTAGGATATTTAGATCTAAATTCAAAGTCCTTAGCAAATTTTTTGTAGTTGATTGTTTGATAGTTATTTGAAAGATAAAGGTGTAGACAAGCTAGATTAAGACATAGTTGAAGTCAGTTTTGTATTTTGTAGGGTAGTATGGTAACCAGAAAGGCAAATATTTCTTTATAGTTAAGTTTTTTGAATAAGATTGTTGCAAACTGTAAGGTAATATTTTTGAATGTGGATTTGAGATAGTAAAATGGTATTGTAGCATTTTTGCTGATATCAGAGTTATGTTTAAAAATAAGATCTATTAAGAAATCAGAGCATTGGCCAACCATTGAATGGAGAAGATGTTTGAAGAATACTTTGTAAGCTGGTTGGTTCTTTTTTTCTGATTTGATTTCTTTTCCAGGAAAGAAGTCAAAAAGGTGTTTTTTAAGAAAACCAAAAAGTTGGTGAGTTTGAAAATTCTTATTAGGTTCCATTTCTTCAGTAATAGGAAAATTAAGTAACCAATTATAAGATGGGTTTGGTTTAAGTTTTGGTTCATTCAATGGTAGGTTTTGGGATTGAGTAGAAGTAGGCTAGGTTTGGTTTGTATCTTTGTTAAGAAATTGATTTGTAGCAGGAGAATCTTGAAAATTAGTAGGAAGATCAATTTCCATACTACTAGTATGAATATTTTTTGTTGATAAAGTTTCTAGAGGAGTAAGTGGAAATAAATTAGCAAGTGGATTATATTGAGTATTTTTGTTAGATTGAGATAAGTTAGAGTTTTGTTGTTGTTTAGGTAAGGAAGTAGTATTAGTTGAAGAAATATTAGAAAATGATTCAGTAGTAGAGGTATTAGAAATAGAAGTAGAAGTATTATGTGTTTGTTCCAATTGTTGTTGTAGAAAAGCTTGATCAGATGCAATAGTGGAAGAAAGTGCAGAAGTATTAGCTATACAACTAGAATGATAATAGTCTTCTTCTTCTTTAATTACATCACCTTGTGGGTAATGTTGACTGTTAGCCATTTTACAACTAATTACATGCCAGCATTTTGGGCAAGTATGAATATGTAGAGATGGTGAAGGTGAGGAGAGATTAGTAGGGTTAGTTAAAGTGGATTTATGTTGAGAACTTGGAGATGGTGGGATTGTTTGTTGTGTAGTATTAAGTTGTTGAATAAGTTTTTTAATTTGTTTATTAGATGTAGTTGGACTAATACTAGAATCTTGTGGAGAGTTGTAGGTTTTTTCATTTTCTGCTATGAATTTAGTATGGTATTAATACAAGAAACTATAGCAGTTGAAAGCGGTACAGAAAGAAATGTGTTGCCTTTGCATTTTTTATAGAACGAAGATTTGTATCAAAGCAGGTTGTTGGATAGAAATTTTTTTGGATGGTTTGACAATTAGTGGATTATCTTCATATATTGTGACTCCATAGGATCCATAAGTTCCAGAAACATTTTTGTAAAAGAAGTCAAGATCTAAAGTATCAGGTTCTTGGGATGTTAAAGTAGGCATACTACTACAGAAAAAAATCTTACACTAATTTACTATAGAACTCCTATACTAAATTCTATCCAAATACTTAGATATACCAAAATTAATTATATTTCGCATAGCTCACTGCATTTGCTCAATGCATTTCTTGTTTCTAGAAATGCAATGATCACTGGGCTACATTTCGAAAAATGATGATAATGTCCACTGCCTGCATCATTTCTCATTTTACAATTATTAATCGCGTATGTAAAAAAAAGAAATTACATGCTTGATATATTAAAGATCAGCCTCTTCAATCATGAAAATTAAAAAATTAACACAGTCCATTATCAGCGCAATTTATTTTCAAAGTTGACTAAAATCAACAGATTGAAAAGATACTAAGCAGGCATGATATCATACTGGAATCATTGCCACAGAAACAAGATTGTCATAATCAAAAACTTTGTTGCACCAAATGTCAACAATTACAATATACATTGTTACAACACTTATATAACTGCTATATGCTAACAAGTTTTTGCAGAAGTTTTGGGATCATGGTAATGGCACAAAATATCTGAAAATATTTAATTCATTCACTATCTATATTCATACTATAATATCGATTTTTTGCTTTTATATAATAGCCTTATGTCGTTCATCAGTTGTTACTATTGTATTTATTGATCATATTAAATAAATAATGTGCCCTAAAATAATATAAGCTCGAAATTCTGTTTTTCTTTAAGTAGTTATATATATATATATATATTAGTTTTATCAACTATTTACAGCATCATTATCTTTAAAGCACAATAAAAAAAAAGTTCTAGCATGATCAAAATCTGGTATGGTAGTGAAAACATAGTGAGTGATTCATAATAGTGCATATTACAATTGCTTATCTTCATTAAAATTTGATTTATAATTTTGCTCAAATCTTACGTTCCTGGTTTTGCGCGATGACGTCGCGCAGCTATCAAGTTTCATAATTTGGTATAGTTTGTGCATAATCGGGTGATTGATTCTCCAAACGGGTGATCAACAGGTGATTGAGTCTCCAAACGGGTGATCAAAGTTCCAAACGGGTGATCAAAGCTCCAAAACGGGTGATCGAAGCTCAATTTGTGTGATTGAATCTCCAAACGAGTGATTGAATCTCCAATCGAGTGATTAAAGCTCCCATGCAAATTAAAAATATATAAGGGTTTTAAATAGCTATTTAAGGGAGAAAAAAAATGGAAATTTGTTCTCCCTTTTTTGTCTTGCTGCTACTGTAGTTCGATACAAGTATAGCATTGCCGTAAATGCTCACCCACCTTCTGCCAAGAGCGATGAGAATAGTTTAAGTGATAATAGTGAGGAAGGAGTTTGAAATTTTATTGTTTATCGTTATGCAATGATTCGATAGGCCGAATCAATGTGAATAAAACAGCTGTAGACCATGTAAGCTGCAGGGCGAGATCCCATATAGTATCTTCATAGTTGTGTTTTTTGTGATCGAGTACAAATCTGGTCTGAAAAATTGTTCTAGCAAAAAAATTTAGCCCGGTCGACCTGTCCGAACTTTTTTAGGATGATTCTGACCTATAATTTTTCCATCGACCCGTATCACTACAAATACTAACGTACCATAATTCTCAAAGACAAACGAATAAAAACAATTTAGTATCATTAGAGTTTTGACAAGGAGTGACCTTGACCTGATCATCTTCTACACATTTGTTACATGTATGAAGGCTAAGCCTGATCAGAAAAGTTGTTCTAACAAAAAAAGGTCAGCCTGGTCGACCGGCCTGAACTTTTTTAGGATCGACTTCGGCCCATAATCTTTCCATCAGCCCGTTACAAACGAATAAAAACAAATTAATAACACTAGAGTTTTTGGAAGGAATGATCTGATAACATTCTGCACTAATATACGTACATACGTACTAAGAACGGAGTATAGGGTATTTGGAGTATGGTTTACAGCAAGTGAAACAAGGGGCGCAATTCTCAACTTCTGATTGGATATTCATTCCTCGTGATTTCATATTCAGATTTCTATATTTGTACGTACTATACGTTGTGAAGGGCTCCCACCCCTGCAGTTTTTTTGTTTTTATATATTTTGATTATAATTAGTAGTATTCGCATATGTATATATTAGTATTAGTTCCTAAAAATAGGTTTGAACCACAGCCTTCCATAGACATTACCTTATTAGTATAGCCGTCGGTCATATCTGACAGATATGTCAGTTCGGTCAGATCGGTCAGATCTGTTAGATCGGACCGATATGTCGGATCGGACAGATTAGTCAGATCGGTCATTTGGATGGTTCGAGCAATGGTAAAACCTGCATGAGAGTAGTATTAGCGCAGTAATGTAAAAAGTATAAATACGATGTCTCTTGTCTTTAGAGCAAGACAGCTTTTGAGCTCAGAACTCAAGCTTGGTAGCTCCAGAAAAGAGGAACTCGAGTAGAGTTCATAACCTTCGAAATTAGAGTAGAAGTGTTATCGTCAGAACCCCCCGATAGATAAATAATTGAATAAACTGTTATTATTATAAACCGATACCTTCCTGATAAGTGAATTCGTATTGAAGTATAAATCCCGTGACCTAATATTAGAGCCTCGTGACATAATCAAGAACTCTATTCGACTCTAGTTACTTGGACCCAGTTTATCCACGCCTTACCAAGACTCTCCGAACCTTGAGACCCGGACCAAATCAACCACGCCTCTTTCTGCCTTCCAGTTCAAGGTTTAGGAGTCTTGAGAGCTTGTAGAGTTGATATTAGTTAGTGATAGTAGTGTATTGTGGTGACATTCACGCGGAGGATTCATTTTGCCCCTCACAACGTTCAGTTATAGTTGGTGGTAGAATTAATTTTACAAATTAATACGGTTACGGCATTGCCGTATTTTTTGCCGCAATTGCTGTGAGCCGTAATGTCGTAATGCCGTAATGCCGTAATGCCGTAATGCCGTTATGCCGTAATAATGCCGTAATGCCGTAATGCCGTAATGCAGAAATGCTATCTGCTATAATACCGTTTGTTAAAATGCTGTACTGCGTTATGTTTTCCCTTAAATAATATATAATACTATTAAATATTTTTCTATTTGATTCTGTCGACTTCATTGATTTAGTAAATATAATGACGATGAAAAAAGGAGTTTGTAGTCTAGGTTTTATTTTGACTTAAACGTAGTGATTTATTTTTTTGGCCAATTAGACCAGTCTATAAGTCATTGTTTGAGAACGTCTTTAGTGATCTAATTGATCGGAAATGACATCATTGTTAACAGCATTTATGGCTTAGATAAGATAATACATGCCTACATACATGCTTGCATGTTTTAAAATTATTATAATATTATATTCTACTGCAGAATACAATTTAAATTAAGGTTCGCTCCGGACAATTACTTTTATGCTGGGTGTCACGTAGTTACTTAATAATAACTTTATAATATTACACTGTAGTTACGTTATCGCATTATTACAATATTGTGTTATTGCGGCATTACGGAATTGCGGCATTGCGGCATTACGACATTACGGCATTACGGTTACGACATTACGGCATTACTGTTACGACGTTACGGCATTACGGCATAGAATTTTAGATGCTATACCGTAATTAATTCTACCACTGGTAAAATGCCGTAATTCAGTAATTCTATCACCAACTATACGTTTAGTGGTGCAATAAAAGATCCGAAATATTTTCTATTTTGTATGCAATATTATTTACAATGGCATGTTATATGAAGTAAGTAAGTTATGATATGAAAATGGCAGGTTCCAGAGAAGGGAATGTTGGGTCGTGAATTAAGGTTTGCGGTGTTGAACTGGTACTTGTTGTAATTGCACTTGTGCTTCCCCTTCCCATGGTTTCGAATTTTTTCATTGCATCCTTTATTGAGTTAGAATTACTTTATGCGAAGAATCATTACAAATCACACTTACCTCCTGTAATCTTGATTATGTAACATTGAGCCCTGTCTGTTTATGTGATTAAAGTGACAATGTAAAAAATAATTGAATAAGTATATGTTATTGTCCACGAAGTGGGCAATAACTGATTTATTCCCAGGTTCTTATTATACTTCTATACTATTTCTTTAAAGTAAAGTTGCGTATTTCATAAAGTTTAGCTTACTACAAACCATCTTTCGTTTTTTTCTCTTCTTTTCTCTCCCTCTATTTTTTTTTTTTTTTTTTTTTTTTTTTTTTTTTTTTTTTTATTAATAATTTAAAAATTTTGTATCAGTCCTCTGATTTGTTACACAATATTAGATGTAAATTTCATATATATGAATAATTCATTATATTCGAATAATATATTTATAAACCCAAATTAAATCTATTTATTTACATGTAAAATCGTACGATACCAAGGCCGTTAGTATACATAATATATAATTATATAAACTTTTATCCATATCTTGACCCGTAAAATTGCATTACTAAGCTAATAGTATTAGCATTAATGTCTAATGCAA
>QKWP01001424.1:54526-130510 GCA_003550325.1 Gigaspora rosea
TTAATGCTGAGAGTTCAAACAGTGAAAACGGAAGTCATGTATGGCATCACTTCGAAGTTTTGCAAGATAAATTCATGCTGAATGCAAGATATGTAGGAGAAAAGAAAAGAGCGTGAAGTACAAATTTCATGGCACTACAAGTAATATGATATACCATTTATAAAATGAACATGGGATTACGAAAGATAATCAAACGGGTTATGTAAGTTTTTTTTTTAATTTGACTATATTTAATTATTATATAATAAAAAAAATAATAATAAATTTAGATCGAGGATCCACAATAAACTTTAATTAGTCTTTTAAATCCATTTTTAATGATAAAAAAAGACTAATATAAAAAAAAATTTTTTACTATAAAAAAAAAAAGCCGTGCGGCCGGTATACAATGCGCAATTTTAAATTTATTGTTGGATAAATCATATATTAATTATTCGAATAACTATATATATTCGAATAATTATAATTATTCGAATATATATAATTATTCGAATAATTATATGTATTCGAATAATTATAATTATTCGATTATTCGAATATTCGGCGAATATTAGTCATTCGGCGAATATTCGACTAGATATTTGCTAACCATAAGTTATTCGAATATTATTCGAATAAAGATCCGTAAGCTCTAATCGCGGATCGATCGCGGATCGATCTAAAAAGGAAAAAAACAAAATAATCACGATTTGTGTTTGATTAATAATGATAAATGTATGTTTATTAATGTCACGATTTTGTCACATAAAATTGATCGGCATGGCAAAAAATTAGCCCATATTGATATTTAAATAGCCCGCGTAAATCTTGAGTATCATAAACTTATCCGAACTAAGAAAGCGCATACTGATAATATCGTACGATTCTTTAGATTATACAAAATGTTATAATGTCGTGTTATCAGTTTTATGACAAATCATGCGATTTTTATCGCGTAAAAGAAACTTAAAAAAAATAAACGTATATAGTAATTTAAGATAGTCCGCGTAAATATTTAGTATTGTAAACTTACCCGAACAGAGAGAGTGCACGCTGATAATATCGTACGATCCTTTAAGTCAATTGTGTTTCGATTATCAATTTGTTCATATTAAAACTTTTCTGTTTTTAAATTATCTTGTTAAAAATAAACGTATATAGTAATTTAAAATAGTCCGCGTAAATATTGAGCATTATAAACTTATCCGAACCGAGAAAGTGCACGCTGATAATAATGAACGATCCTTTAAGTCAATTGAGTTTCGATTATCATATTAAGCCCTTTTGTAAATTATCTTGTTAATGATTTTGATCGGCTTTATAAAAAAGTCAATTTGTGTTTTATATTCCATGTCTTTTCCATAAATGTCGCATATTCACGGAAATTATAATACGACAGGGTGAAACCTGAGTTGTGAAATAGTGAAGCCTGCTATGATCATCACGTGAGGGTGAAATCCGCTTTTCTATAATAAAAAACATAACAGATAATAAAACGCGGATTTCACCCTAACCCGATCTACAAAGCGGATTTCACTATTTCGCAACTCAGGTTTCACACTGTTCTATTATAATCTTAAATCATGGAGATTATTCGGCTCGTCTAGATTTCGTCGAACATGTTGCAGATTCGTGATGTTTTCATAAAAAGTGTGGGAAAATATTTGAAAAAATTTTTATAGGACTGTTATCTTCGTTTATTTAACACTATATAAAGATATTATACTATGTTGTCCTTATTACATGATAAAATCTTTATTAGACAATTATCTTGTCAAAGCTGTGAAGATAATAAATCATTGTTTAGTAATAAAAAAGATGGTAAATTCGAGTATTATTTTTCTATATAATTATGTGACTTTTGATGGTATAGATTGATTTCTTTATCAAAAATTACATTTGTATTTCATGCCCTAAAATGGTTTCTCATGTTTCACTTTTGTTGTATAATTTCTGTAAAAAATAACAATTTGTGCTCAAACGGGATTTACTCATAAATTCAAATACTTCTTTTCCGCTGTTCAGACATTGGTGAATGGAGATATAGAATACCTCGATTAATAAATGATCGTTATACTTACCAACCAAATCAAATAGAAATAATTCATTAGCTAAAATGATTCTATTCCAACGTACAACATATACATAAATAGCTTTGCAATGTATTGCTGATAAATTGAATTCAATGTTTTAAATTATAAAATAGAATATTCGTTAAATGGATTTAGAATCATTTTTAAATAAGTTCGAATTCTTTACAACTTGTGTGATTTAATATTTCATTCCATCATAATTGTATTTAGAATCAACTTTGTTGATTCTAGTCTACCAAGATTCTATTCCGACGTGCAAAATATACATAAATAGCATTCCATGCAGTGCTGATTGAATTGAATTCTATATTTTTAATTTTAAAATTGAATGTGCACAAATGGATACAAATCATTTTTAAATTAGCTCGAGATTTTTTACTAATTTGAATGAATTTAAAATTTTATTTAACATAATTGTATTTAGAACCAACTTTTGTTGATTCTAAGTCTACCAAAATTTTATTCCGATCTACAACATATACATAAATAGCTTTGCGATGTATTGATGATTATTGCGCTTTGCAAAAAGATGTGCCCTCTGCAGATCACAATGCCGTGTAAATCGGAGATTTTATAGATTTTTTTGAGATTTTAAGAATTAAACCGATTTCAAAGTAACCAATCAAAAATATAACGTAACAGACAATCTGGAATTTTAGTGATTTTCAGCTTCTCTGCCATCATCATTAACAAATCACTTAATCACATCTTTTTGCAAAGCGCTATAAATTGAATTCAATGATTTGAATTTTAAAATTGAATATGCGTAAAATGGATTCAGAATCACTTTAAATTAGTTTGATACTCTTTACCATCTTGAGTGTATTTAAAATTTCATTTCAACACATAACTAGATTTAGAACAACTTATGTTGATTCTAAGTCTATCAAGATTCTATTCTTACGTACAACATATATTGCCTGATCAAATTGAATTCAATAATTTAAAATTTAAAATTGAACATTCGCTAAATGGAATCAGAAGCACTTTCAAATTAGTTCGAAACTCATTACCGATTTAATATTTCATTTCAGCATAATTGTACTTAGAATCACTAATGTTGATTTTTAATCTTCTAAGATTCTATTCCGACGTACAACATATATATCAGATATACATGTAAAATATGTAAAATGATGTAACGTTTATTATATAACAATAATCAAACTTTCAGCAATATTCATTTAGGATCAATTAAAGAAAGTGCATTTACGCACGTACACCAATTATATGTAAGTCAGAATTTAATATGTATTTAAAAATGTTCATTTAATATCAATTTACTGTACTTTCTAACTATAGTGATATACAAATATATGATTTTTAAATATAGAAATTCCGTTCCTGGTTTTCGTGACAACGTCGCGTAGATCTGGAGACTAACTCTGATCAGGAAAACTGTTCTAACAAGAAAGGTCAGCCTGACTGACCGGCACGAACTTTTTAGGTTCAACACCGGTTCATAATTTTTCCAGCGACACGTATAATCTGTATATAAACCCTTGCTTTTTTCTTTTTTCACGTACACTGTTGGCAGCTTTTTAACCCAACAACGATTTCACTAGAAATTAACGATTCACCTTCTCATATTATTTGTTTTTACTTTTATAATTAATCACTACAAAAAATTATCAAATTTCCGATTATTATTATTGTCACAATGAAATTCAACTACTTCTTCGTCGTCATCGTCTTAGTTCTTACTATTCTAAATGCTTACACGACAGTTGCCTTTTCAGTTATCTCGCCCCTTGAAGAGCGTGGAAGGTAAGTTACATTGATTTGCTGCTTTATTTATTCTTAAATAGAACAATTTTATTTTATTTCTTTCAAATATATACTTACAAATGTTTCTTTGAATTATTAGTCCGTAAGTAAAATTTTATTCTAATTATTCCAGAAAATATCTTTTTAATAGGAATAGGTTTTTTGATAATAACTTTTATAACAAATGTTTGTTAAATTTAGATGGTAAGTATGGCTTTTCCTACAATTATATCTAAATTATTGGTTACTAAATTTTAAATCATGAATCTTTATATTTATTGATATTCAATTAGTGGCTCGTAAGTACAAACTTTATTAATTATTATTTGATAATTTTTATATCATGCATTTCCATATCTAATATTATATATTTAACAAATGCGTTTAGCGAGTAAGTATTATAAACTTATCATTTAATAAGTTTAATGTATGCTTATTTATCTAATATTTTTTAACAACTTCTCCTATTGATTAGTCCGAAGTATAATATTTATTTTAATTATCTTATATCTAATGATAAATATTTTAACTAATGCATGTGTTAAATTATTAGCTGGTAAGTATCACCTTTACTATGAGTTTGATAATTTTAAATTATATTTCTAGATACTTAATAAAGTAAATTTTAATTTTTATTTTATTAGTCCGTAAGTATAGGCTTTATCATAATTATTTTCTAAATGTTTCACTTTTTGATTCATTTTTAACCTTTTAATGTACATTTTCTTTTATGAAATTATTAGCGCGTAAGTATAGGCCTCATTACATTTATTTCGAATAATTATTTCTAAAACCATGAACTTCTTGACAAATGCTCTGTTGAAATTTTAGTGGGTTAGTATAAGCTTTATTTTAAATTTATCATTAAAGATTTTTAAATTAAAGTTATTTATAATCATAATATACATCCCTTTTTATATATATTTTAATGAATCCTTCTGTTGAAAAATTAGTCGGTTAGTATAAGCTTTATTTTAAGCATTTTTTAATTATCTTTTAAAATTATGATATTTATAATTTCAATATATATTTCCTTCTACCAAATGTTAGCTGGTAAGCATAAGCTTATTGTGTCTATTTCTAAAATCGTTATTTAATGATTATTATGAATCTTTTTGTTCTACTAATAATATTTTAACAATTTTGTGAAATTATTAGCTGGTAATATGAGCATTTTTATTTTTTCAAAATTATTGTTGATCTTTAAATCATACTTTTTTTTTTTACTAAATAATATTTGAAAAATGCTATGATTAAAAAACAGTACTGGGTAAGTGTAGGCTTTATTTAATTATTTTTATAAATTAATATAAGTTTGTAAATTTTTCATTCTTTACTAAACTATGTTTAAAAAATACTACGATTAAATTATTAGCGGGTAAGTGTGGGCTTTATTTTAATTACATTTAAAATTAACATTTGATTATTTTAATTTAGACAATTAATAACCTTAAAATATATATCTTATTTCTATATATATAATGTTTATATTTAATAATATATACTTTTCTTCTAAATTATTAGCCCGTGAGTATAAACTTTATTATATTTGTTACTAAAATTATTATTTGATAATTTCTAATCACATTAATTATAAATTTATATCATACATTTTCTTTTATCTAATTAATATTTATTTCTAATAATTATTTTTAAAATTATGATTCTTATGTTTAACAAAATGTTTCTTTGAATTATTAGCATGTAAGGATATGCTTTATTTTATTTATTAAAGGAAATTATGCATCTTTATTGCTAATAATAAATATTTTATTGATTGCTTCTGTTAAACTTTAGCTGGTAAGTGTAATTTTGATTATAGATTTAATTCATGTGTTTTATATCTAATACCTAATTGTATTTGCTAAACATTTTGTGACTTATTAGCTGGTGAGTAATGTTTTATTATTATTCGATGATTTTTAGATCATGCATCCTTGTATCTAATCATAAATATTTTTAACAATACCTCGAATATTATTAGTCGGTAATTATAAGATTTATTGTTCTTGTTTCTAATTATGAATACTTCTAACAAATATTTCTGATATTATAGTAAAGGCCCGTAAGTATAAGATTTATTATCCCTATTCCTAAAATTATTATTTAATACATTTTAAATTATGTTATTTTTATATCTATATATAATGTGCATTTTTTTAACAAATATTTCTGATATTATAGGATGTAAGTATAAGCTTTATTATCCTTATTTATAAAATTATAATTTAATGCATTTTAAATATATTATTTATAATCAATTATTTTATACTTTTTTAAACAAATACTCTGGTATTATTAGTGAGTAAGTATAAGTTTTATAATCTATATTTCTGAATTATTATTTAATACATTTAAATTATATTATTTATAATAATATAATATGCACTTTTTATCGAATAATAGTTGGTAAATATAAGCATTATTTATTTCAAAATTACAATTTAATTATTTTTTAAATATGAACATTTTGATCTAATAATAAATATTTTTCAAATATCTAAAAAATTATTAGCTGGTAATTATAAACTTAATTATAATTATTCTAAAATTTTTATATAATTATTTTTAAATCTTACATTGTTATATCTAATAAAATATATTTTTATAAATGTCAATGTTAATTATTAGTCGGTAAGTCTAATTACTTATGAAATTAACTTTTATTAATTTTATAATTGACTATTTATTATATCTAATAAAATATATTTTTATAAATTTCTTTTAAATTATTAGGGAGTAAGTATAATACTTTAAAATTGACTTTTGATAATCTTAAATTGGTTATTTTTATACCTAACAAATATATTAAAATAAATATATTTGTTAAATTATTAGTTCGTAAGTATAATTACTTCTAAAATTAACTTTGATGATTCTAAATTTGATATTTAATAAAAATATTTTTATAAATATCTCTGTTAAATTATTAGTGGGTAAGTATAATTACATCTTAAAATTGACTTTTGATATTTTTAAATAGCCATTTGTAACCTTATAATATGTTATTATCAAATTATTAGAAAGTAAGTATAAGCTTTATTATATTTGTTTTTATTTTTAAAAATTATTATTGCTTATTGTTAAATTATTCTCATATCAATAATATACATTTTAGGAAATGCTGTTAAGTAAGTATTAAACTTATTTAATTTCGAAAATTTTCTTTAATATTAACAAGGTTTAAATTATATATTTTTAGAGTTAGAAGCATTTTAACAGTTGCTTTATTAAATTATTGGATAGTAAGTGAAATCCTAATTATAAGTTTTAATTTACGGTATGCATTTTTTTATCTTAACGAAAATTTTAACTATATTAATAGCCAGTAAGTAAATTTACATTATAATTATTTTAATGCTATTATTAAATAATTTTTTTAAATTAATACTTTAATAAATCCTTTGTTATATTATTAGCAAGTAATTGTAAGCTTTATTATATTTATTTCTAAATTTTATTATTATTTATATATAATATATCTTTATTAAATACCTTTATTAAATATTAGCCTGTAAGTATATATTTTGCTAGATTTATTTCAAAATTATTATTTGATAACTTTTATTTATAAATTTTAATTGTCATAGATGTTGATGAAGTTTGGATAACTATGAAATTAATTGTATAAATGTATCTAATAGTTTAGGATTAGCTAATAGTATTTTTATATTTTATATTATCATACGTATCANTTATTATTTATATATAATATATCTTTATTAAATACCTTTATTAAATATTAGCCTGTAAGTATATATTTTGCTAGATTTATTTCAAAATTATTATTGGATAACTATGAAATTAATTGTATAAATGTATCTAATAGTTTAGGATTAGCTAATAGTATTTTTATATTTTATATTATCATACGTATCATATATTTTATCAAATTTTTATTGAATTATTAAATAATAAATATAAGTTTTATTTATTATTTCTAAAATTATTAATTGATATTTTAAAACAGTTTACTTTTTATAAATGAAAAATTACTCTTGTTATTAAAAATTTAATTTTATTACTTAATTTAATCTTGATATTTTTTTTAAAAAAAAAGGTATAATAAAACCTCCTCTTAATCTTAAAAAAACAATTCCTTTTCAATTTCTACATTATGCCTTAACTTTAACCAAAATGCATCAACTTATACAAAAACACTTAACATATCATATAACCAAGAACACCTGGTATAAGCTTACTGGTTGACCCGTCTTTCTTCACTCAAGTTGGCGCGACTGCAATCTTATTTTTGATCCATCCGCGGGCAATTAATTTCTATTTTGACTAAAGTTTTAGGAAGGAGAATGATAAAGTCTATTTATATTACAAAGTACGATTAGATAATTCTTACAGCTGGTATATGACTTTTAATAGCAATCTCACATCTTATCATTCATAATTAAGTCATAAATATTAGGTGATGGTTACTGTTGCAATAGATTGAATATTCTGGTTATATTACGCGACTTAAACTAGAATTTTGAATGTTACCAGTTTTCAATGAGAAAATAAAGCCATCATTGCAATTCTTATTAAAGAAATTGGTTTATCCCATCCGATAGGATTATAATCCTAACTAACAACAAGATGTGTTGCTTATCATATAATTTCCAAAATGAAACAATAATAATGCCATCTCTAATTTCCCGAATGAATAATTTAAACTCATATGGATTGTCCGTTAAAGAATATGTATTGACTTTTTTTATCAACCTATGAAACAATCCTGCTGCATTGATATCTTTCGATAACGGTGTAATCCGGAAACTTTCATATGGCTCCACTAAAAAATTTAATTAATCCACTTTTAATTCGTTTTTTATATGATTTTTAATAACAATTCCATCTTTACCTTGCATGATTAAATTTATTGCATTGACCAAAAATTGAGCCATAGTTACTATTACAATATATTGAATATTCTGGTTGTATTACGCGACTTAAACTAGAATTTTGAATGGTACTAGTTTTCATTGAGAAAATTGCAATTCTTATTAAAGAAACTATCTTCAACGAATTTGTCCCATCCGATAGGATTATAACCACCAAGAATTTCATCAGTACCTTCACCTTCATAACTACAACAAGATGTGTTTGCTCATCACATAATTTCCAAAATAAATCAACAATAAAATCATCTCTATTCAGGAAAGAGTAATTTAAACTCGTATGAATTATCTGTTAAAGAATACATTTTATCAACCCATGAAGTAATTTCCACTATATGTACTCATTGATAACTTTCAAAAACTGTTTAACAATTTTAGGCTCTAGTTCTAATTAAAATAGAATTTTAGTTAAATAATATAAATTATTAATTCATAAAACGACAAGAATATAAATATACCAAATTCATTCAATTAAAATATTGTAATTGCTTGAAAAAGGTACGAATGAACTTTCGGCATCAACAGCATTTGAAATGGTATTACAGTCAGACCTCTCTAAATGCATATCGTTGGAACCAAACTTTTGGAAGTATGCATTAAGAGAACAATAAGAAAAATGCATTTATAGAGGTTTGGTATATATTTGGGCCAGAAAACTGATATGCATTTAAGGAGGTTATGCACTTAGGGGGGATGCGTTTAGAGAGGTCTGACTGTACTCAGCATTATTTTAATTTAGATGAAATAAAATCATCATAGCTCTAAAGTACTGTTATTATTATCTTGCTTACTATCACCTTGATAAACTGATAAACTGGATCCATTCGTATATCATTTAATTTATTAAGTCAACTAGGAAGGCCAATTTCATAAGCATAATTTAGTGAATTACTGTAACAACTGGTGACATATAACTTTCTTACGTGTTTTTGACATTTTTCTTAATAAAAAATGAACTTACGCTATACTCCAAAAAAAGTCTTTCCGTTTTACATACCAATAAAATTTTACGCATTTACTCATCAAAATAAATTTTGTTTATTAATTACTTATATAAAACATCTTTGCTTAGTTTCCCTTCCTAGTTATCAATACATTTCTTTGAAAATTATAAAAATAAACAATATACTCAAAAAAAAAATATATATATATATATATACCATTATTAAAACAATACAATATCTATCTACTATAGGTTTAATTCCTAACACCCAATTCAACTTAAGATCCCATAAACATTGAACTTATCACTTAACAATCAACAACAAAAGAATTATATGATACTAATTTAACATATTCTTCTAAATATTCTTTATTTTTTCCGAATACATTAACGTTCACGACATTCAAGGTCATTTTTCGTGTATAAAATCTAATTAACGCTTCTATTTTTTTCTCAATATTATGTCCTATATGAAATGATAGACTTTTTAAAGGTGCATCACAATGATCGAGTAAAATATCAATGAACAAGCCAAATTGCAATTTATTTAAATCAAGATATTGTAATGTTGATGGCAATGATCCTGCAAACTTAATAATATTTGATTCTAACTCATTTTTTATTGCACGTGTTCTAATAGTTGGTTCATCCCAGCATATCGTGAGAAATTGAAGATTTCGTAAACTTTTAATAAACTCCAATAATTGATTGGAAAGTTTGATACGTGAAATATAGAGATAAGTAATATTTGGACAGAAAGTCATAAGCGTTTCTATTAATGACGATTGTGATTTAATATTTTGTCTCATATCAAGTTTAAGTCGTTGTAATAATGAGCCAGAACTTTCTAAAGTTTGTATTATATTTGATGCATCAATCGAGTCGTTTGAATTTATTTCTAAAATATTGATTTTATTATTTAATATTTTAACTATTTCCTCATCGCATTGTGTGATACGTATAACATCTAAATTTTCACAATTTTTTAGAATTTCAAACTCTGTGCTGTAATCACAGTTGTTCATTATAATTTCTTTCAATGTTGTTTTTTGGCTGTTTAAGGCTAAAATGATACCATAAAATCCTCCAGATGGATCCAAAAGATCAGTGCAGGAAATGTTAAACAATTGAAGGTGTTTTTGTGATTGAATAATGGATTCTAAAAGATTAATAATGTATGCTAAATTATTACATATTTGTGGAGTATAATCAAAATCACATAGATTAACTCTAAATTCAGTAATTTCCATAGCACATTTTGCCAAGGTTTTTAATAATGTAATAGCCTTGAAGCTATATACATATTCGGAATCGGAATCGGAATCGAGATTAAATCCAAAAAAATCTTGTACTATGTCAACTGATAGAACACGAAGCTGTGAGAAAAAGGTCATATCTTGCTCTATTAAGTAAATGACCTCTGAATTCATTTTAGAAAAGTTGTTGCCATCTTTTTCGTAAATTTCTAAATCTAATCTATACAAGATGGCACCACTTTCAATAAAGATTTTAAGCAATAAATTAACTATGTGACATTTCAATTTATCTTTGTCTTGCTGATTGAATTTGGCACTTCCCATCCATTGTTCGACACAAGCATTTAGATGAGATATATTGAGAACTTTTAAAAATCTTGCATAATTAAATAGTGTATTAGGAAAGTCATCAACTATCCCGTATTCTTTTAAATTAAATTTATCATTGTCTTCAAGGGATGAAATATATTTAGATATAAACTTTGGGCTTTTACTAAATAAAAACGGATTTCGCCAAAGCTGTGGAATTGACATCTTACACCAATGTCGGCTCACCAATGCGCATGAATGTAATGAATAAATTTCATTATTTAAATTTTTAAAAATTTTTTCCATTAATTCAGGCATATCGCCCATGAATATTTTTGATGCCATGAGAAAGATATGAGAAAGATATGAGAAAGATATGAGAAAGAGATAGGTGGGTAAAAATCGAAAAAAATGATGATTCTTGTAATACAGATAAAATCGATATGCTAAATAAGTTGCACAAAACCCATTATTGTGGATCTGGTTGCTATACTTAAGCTTTAGTGTCACATTCAAAGCTTACACAGAGATAAGCCAGAGATCACAGAACAATGTTTTTAGTGCGACACAACTAGCTTATCTAGATACAGTATCGAATAACTTTGTGATTATAAGCCGCCAGTAAAACGGTGTACCAGGATGGTTTTACTGGAGAATAAATCGAAAGCAAAAAATCTTAAAACTGACACAAAGCACGTTTTTTCTCATGACTCATTACTAAGAGATGCAGACATTACGTATTTTAAAAACCGGTTTGGCAACTTTTTTATATGAGGTAATTAAATTACGACTATATTCAGTATGTCAATATGTCAGCATCTTTACTAATTACCTGTTTTTATGTAACGTAAAATTTCTAATTTTAGAGATCGCTAAAGTGAGAATTAATCCTGGATGTCCGTATAATGCAGGCAGGCCATCAATATGGAAATGTGAATAAAAGAATTTAGTGATTATTTTAAAATGTCAGGTTTCTGGGAGAGAGGATTGGGTTGCAAGTGTGACTTGCTTTTCACAGCAGAAATGACTGTTTTTGGAGCTTCTTGTAATTCGATCCTTGTATCAATCTTGCGTTGGTGTAGTACTTTATACAGAAAGTGATTTAAATCATGCTCATCTGCATTAATGAAATTTGGCACAACGAAGCGATAATTTTCACATGCAAACTGAAAAAACTTATGACCAATCATTGACATGAATCATGTGTATGAGAAGCTTACGATCTGTTGTATGACGTCAACTCGATGAATGAATGAACACTGCTTTAACCGACTTATAGTTTGGATATTGTATTCCAAAAAATTAAGTTCTCCGTAAGAGTGATACCAAATAAAATGACGAATAGCAAAAGTAGAATAATTAGCACAATTGGGGCTTTAAAAAAAGATAGCTTTTAATCTTATTTTGTAAACAATCACTTCGTAAAAAACTTAGCTGACAGATAGGCAACTCACAAGTTTATTTCATAGATGTTATTTCACAAACAGCTCATTTCACAAAGTAATTTCGCATAGAGTTAGGCTTACATGTGCCGTGCAGCGGCACATGTAAGCCAATCATTTACTTTGATAGAGCAAATTTAATGCATTAATTGTCGTATGACCAGTTTTTGTACAAATTTCTGATGATGTTTATAATGAATGATAATTACGTATAAGGTATAATAAAGTAATATTTACCATTATCGTTATGCGTTTTTAATAATTGAAGAAAGATGGTCAAAATTTAAAAAACTACCTTTAAATGGCAAGTCAATGATCGTAATAATAAAGCCAATACACTGAACAATTGAAAATCATAACTTTCCAAAAAAAAATGAAGAAAATGAATGAATGAAAAATTATTATTCCTACCAATTTGCCACATTAAAAAAATTGAACGGAACCATCTCCACAATTTATGTGATCGTACTTAGGTTTAGTGAATTTAATAGAGACCTCAAGTCTCAGTATCAGCTGCGATTATTAAAATAAAAATATATCGATTTTCAAAAAAACAATATATGGATTTTTAGTGTTATACTTAGCGCTAGTGCTAATATTGCAATCGTATCATGTTCCTGGTTTTAGCGCGACAACGTACGCGCAGCTACCCTAATTGTTTATATCCAATATTCACACTATAACCAGTAAAAATAGAATCGCGGTTTGATGTTGAAGTGACTTTATTTTTAAACTAAGGAATAGTTTTTGATTAGATTTATTTATGTTTGGTGTCTTTTTTACAACCTCTTGACTTTTGTTTATCAATTTTTATTCTCATTCATCAGTATTGTTTGTTCCGTCAATTTTCATCAATTTACCATTTTTATCTTCAAAGTTTTTTAACTAAAGTCAAAACTAGTTTCTATTGTAACGACTGACTGGGAAGAGCATTGTGCATGGTCGCACAGTTTAACTTCCGGATTTATTAATATGGATCAATTGAGAATTCGATTCTTTTTATATTGCGTATAACTAAACATCGAAGTCTGAATTTTTTTGAGATAATTGTTTACATGCTTTGATCCATGTCCGGTTCTTTTCGACCAGAACTGTGCCTTTAACTAGGCTTTTGTCTCCAAGCCCTACCAGTTCTGACCTTTTTGATGTCTTCGTCAAATAAAAAGCCTACTTTTACAATGTCTTTGCCTATTCCCGGTCTTGTATTATAGATTTTCGCCCACAACCTTATTTACATTTACAGCTTAAATATAACAACAATAAAATAAAAGAAATAAAATAAAAATGGTACAACCAAAAGTCGGGTCTGGTTCCCAAGCCCCTAACTTTTACTCCCGAGCCTCCTTTTTGTCAACAATCATAGTCACGGATAAATGTTTATCAATAAGAATTTTAACAACTCAGTACTAATAAAAAAGAAATGATGAATAAGTATATAATATTGATCATGCATCGATTAATATCGCAAAATTTGTCCAATCGGGCAAATGATTGGCTGACAGTGCCGCGCAGCGGCACATTTCAGCCAATCATTTACACGATTGGACAAATTTTACGATATTTATCAACGCATGACTCAATATTTATGTTATACGGCAATTATGATCATTATTCTCAAGTCGTGATTGGCTAACTGAGTTTTCATGATCATAAGAGTTTGCCGGATAATGAATCATATTCAATATCAGCATAATTAAATTTAGAACCAACACAGGGTATATAATTTCTCTTTTAAATTAATATTAAACAACTTATCATATGAATCAAGAAAAAATATATTTTAGTGAAATTGGTAAAAAATTTTTTAATAAATTTTACAAGTTTTTAGAATTGATTTAAAAAAAATTTTTTAAATTTTGATCAATTTTTGATTAAATTATCTGTTATTTCTATCTATAGTGAAATTGGTAAAAAATTTTTTAATAAATTTTACAAGTTTTTAGAATTGATTTAAAAAAAATTTTTTAAATTTTGATCAATTTTTGATTAAATTATCTGTTATTTCTATCTAAAGTTTTAAAAAAAATTTACATAGAAAAAATATGGCAAATTTCTACTGACTCACCGTATATAGTTCTAACCCAAGTTCTAAGTGTTGGGTTTTTGTAAAAATAAAAATAATTATAACACTGAATATTACTTTCTTTATAATTATACATATGTTGTGCGTCAGATTAAAACTTGCGTCAGATTGAATCCGACGCACGTCAGATGACTATCAGTTGGGCCGTTCGAAGTTGATTCATTGGTTAACATCACTTTTCCAGGACTCATGAGGGGGGGGGGGGGCAAAATGAAACGAACATATGAAACGAACATATAAAAATGAAGCAATTTCATTGGTTGTTGTAAATCAGGTGACTGGTGAGAGTCATTCAGCGTTTTGATTGGCTGTTCATTTTTCGGAGGAGGGGGAGACTTCAGCTGGGGGTGATGTTAACTGAAAAATTAACTTCAAACGGCCTTAACATTACATTCCTCTTATAAAAGAAAGGAGCAAAAATAAATAATATCGGTATATAAAAGCTCTTTATTCAGCAGTTTTTTGTTGAATCGTTTTATTGCAAACTGAAATAAACATATATGAGAGGACAGCAAATAGGAATTAAAATTTTAGCTTTATTTATTATTATTTATTTATTTTTTTTTTTTTTTAAGTTTTTATTTTTTTTAATTCGTTTTTTATTTTTAAATTATTTTATTTTAACCGCGAAATAACGCACAGAGTTATTTCGAGTTTCGGCCTGAATTAATCTTAATTTAGGCCGAAATTCGAAACCACACCCATCGCGTTGTTTCGTGGTTATGCAGTATTTATTTTTTTAATTTTTACCGGGGGACATCAAAGAGGAAGGGGAGGGGTGATGTTAACCGAAAGCTTAACTTCAAACGGGTTTTAGGTAGTAATATAATAAGCAAAATTGCCTAAGATCATCAAATTCTTAATTTGATTGGTCAGGTATCACGTGATTCTGCTCCGCTTTAGACGACCCCCATATATAGAGCTAAGTACGTACGTTCGTAATACGTCAGCTACTAGTAACTAGTAATATCATGCACGAAGTAATAAATCGAATTTATATATTGAATTTGATTTTTAAATAATGATAATATTTCTTTATTTTTATTTTTTTCATATGTTCGTTTTACCCGGGGGCCGGGGGGACCATTGGGGGGGATGTTAACTAAAAAATTAACTTCAAACGGCCTAGACCAGCGTTAAATGATCAGCAACAACTGGCCTAAACTAACTTCTAACTTTACCGTAAATTTACCCTAAACCTATCTAGGTCTCATCTGACGCAAGAATCAATCTGACGCATAACATATGTATACAAGCAAAAATGGGCGGCATCGGTGCCCCTGTTGTATAATTCATATCAACTCTTGTTAATTTTTTTTTTAATAGTCTATTCTATAAATAGTATCGGAATGTTCACAATAAGTTAAAATGTTTCCGTATACATAATTATCAATTACTTAATTTATCTATCCTTGAAATTGTTGTAGCTGGAATCAGTGTTTAAAATTAACATGTGCGAGTGTTGTTTTTTTTTTACGTGTCAAATTTTTTATAATATACAACAAGCATATGCGCAAGTAGAAAAATAAAAATTACTTACATGTGCAAGTCAAAAATTTTATGTGCACACTGTGCAAATAACTATAATTCAAACACTGTCTAGAATACATGCCTCGTACTATTCTGTGTCAAGCACAAAATTTATCGATTTTCAATCGAATGTGTTATTATTTTACTGTTGTAAAAATTTTTAATAATAAATAATAAAAAAATTTATAATTTATAATATATACTGTGCACAAGTTTATAATATTGTTCTTATGAGAACTTGAACATTTATTTAAGATATATATCAAATAAAAATATTTTTTTACATTTAATAAAATAATACTGTAAATAAATACCGCTAACTAGTTTTTTTCAACTCAAAAATCATTCAATTCAATCACTCATAAACTTTATCAATAAAACTAGATACATGTTATTAGGTACGACTTTGAGTTATTGTTTGATTATGTATTATCAACAACTTTGTTTGCATAGACACGAGCCATATTATAATAAAAATCAGACTCATATAGCTCTTTTTCTGCTGTTTTAAGCAACTCATCAAATTCATCATCAGAAACTTGCAATATTTTTACTGCAAAGGGTTTCATGCGAGCAATTAACAAAATTAAATTATTAATAGCCTGTTTATTTTAAATAATGTTAAAAAATTCTCTTACTACCAATTTCATAAAAGCATGAAAAAATCCAATTTGCTTAGTAAATTACCATTTCATTGAGTTGGATATCATTAGAATTCACACCTTGACGAATTTGTTTTACTTCTTTTTTAATGTTTTCCAATTGACCTTAATTTAGAAAATATATAATTATTAGTAAATTATTATGATAATTTTTATCTTCCATAAGTAATTATATCAAGAGTGAAAAACCTTGGTTTTGTGGATATATTTCTAATGTTTGATATGCATTCAGATCAATACCTTGTTATTTCACGAATGTTGATTCTTTATAATAGAGCATTAGCATAGGTGGAATAATATAGTAGAGATAAATTTTAAGGTTCATACGAGCATTCCAGAAACGTCGAGTAACTGGTCCTATATCATAATTTTGTGAAGCTTCCATCATCTTTTTTAAAAAAAAAACTTTAATAAAAATATTTAAAGCATTAATAAACAAACATAATATTAAATGTCAAATAAGTATGCCTCTAAGAATCCACCTGGTTTTAAAACTCTGACAATCTCATTCATTACATATGGCCAATTATCATTAGTATATGCACCAGCTGTAAATCGTTGAAATACAAAATCAAAAGTATTATTTTGAATGGAATTCCTTTTAAAATATTTGCTTGAACAAATGTGAAATTCTTAGGCATTGTCTGTGTCAGTTGTTGTAAAATATCTAATCCAATAATCTTAATTGTTGGATATCTAATAAATATTAACAATTTGTAATAAGAATAAAGTATGTTATATAAGAACATATGTCCGTAGTCGCTATATCAAATGTCCACGATCCTGAACCACACCTAAAATTACCAAAAGATTAACATAAAATATTTTTTATAAATCTTTGCAAAATGTAAACTTGCAATAATAAAAGTTGTTGAATGAAGATATTTCTCATAATAATGGATTAGATTAATGAACTATCTGATAATATGATAAAAGTTTTTTTAAAAAAAAATTTTAGATGCTTATGAAATTGGATTCAAAATTAGGAAAGAAAAATATTTGCAGGTCAAATAAGAAAATTATGTATGTTTGAAACATAAATATGCTAACAATCATGCATTTCGTTATGTATATTGGTGTATAATAATTAAGCCTATTATAAATGTTAATAGTCTGGTTTAATATAGTCAATAGTCCTAAGAGTTAATTAAACCAGACTAGTTCAGATTTGTTAACTTTAAGACTAAGAGCATGATACTATCTGGGTCTATTAGTCTAAGACTAGATTACATAAAATCCCTACTAACAATCTTATCTTATTGAGCATAACCTCGATAAGACTATTAGTATTGAATTTCAAAAATTCATTATATCTAAATTTACTAATAATTTCGTTTTATTGAGGCTAATTTAAATAGAAAGGCTAAAGATAAACTTAACTATACAAATGCCTTTGTTTATTCGTTATGTCAAAATATTTAATTGTTATAATATTACATACCCGATGTCGAGGATTTTGGCACCTGTTCTAGTCAAAATATGATTGATCGGTGCAGAAAAGTTGTTTTGCCAGATAGATTTTACCAAAAAATGTTGAAGATGAAGTCTTTCTTGATCACCACTTTCATTATTTGATTGAGGATAGGATACACGACATCTTCTGCATTATGAACTTTTCTACTGTCAATGTATTGTGAATCCATAGGTTTAGTTTATTCCTTGAATTAGAAGAAAATCAACTTTATTTAAATATATATATATATTTTTTTTTACCTCATAGCATAACCACAAAACGCTATATAGCGGCGTACAATTTATTAACTAATTTATTAATGGGTCCTTCTAACTTTGTAACGTCCCCTACATTTAATAATTTACATAATTGACTAGGCTATTTATTACGCAAGCGGTACGTACAATTATTTGTTCACCCTTCTTTATTTATCATTATTGGTATCACAACATCGTCTGTCATGTTTGTATTGAAATAAAGATATATGCTAAACCTTTTAAGACCACCCAAGTTCATGCCCAACATAAGAACATTTATAAATCGAGTATACTGTATCTAACATGTAACTATATCGTAAGTCGAGTATATCTAACACATGAGTAGCTAAGTATGTTCTGCATCATTTTTCAATTCTTGCCAATTGATATATGTTATTTGTAAAATAATTAAAGATGAAAGAAAGGAAATTCTTACGTGCTTTCCTAAATGCTAAATACAAACTAAGTTGCATAGATTAAATGAATACATTAATATCCATGTGTATTTAACAACGTAAAAAAATTTTCCATAACAACGACACACTTTCACTTAGAATAACGTATATTTTATGGGACAGAGTAGATTCAATAAGCGATTTATTTAGAATAAATGTTTTAATACTTCTACTCTTATTTCGAATGTTAGAACTCAAATATGAACTTTCTGTGAGTTCCTCTTTATTGAGGCGAAAAGGAGTCTTTATATACTTTTTCCCCTCTTAATAAATACATTGTTTTAAACTAACTCTATTTTCTCTATTGAATTCGCTTCGACCTTAGAATGACCGCACTATGACCTTATTCCTTTGAGGCGAAAGGCGGAGGTGGCTTCCCAAGTCTCGAGGTGTAAGCGTCGTGAAAATTGTCTTGGTGTTGGTACTAAAGATGTCTGACGAATGACAAATCATTCGTCATTGACGAATGACGAAACCATTTCGTTAGGTGACTTCCAATTGACGAATTGACAATTGATGAAACCCTTGACGATTGACGAAACCCCTGACGATTGACAAAACCTATGACGAATTGACAAAACTTATGACGAATTGATGAAACCTATAACGAATTGACGAAACCTATGATGAATTGACGAAACCTATGACGAATTGACGAAACTTATGACGAAACCTGATGAGTTATATTCATACAAGATTGAGTAATTACCGCGTTTATAAAAATTAAGAAGTGTTTTAATAACCCGCAAAAGGGTCATATACAGAATAATATAACCTAATTAACCTTTTAGCCAATTCCATAGGAAAAGTCACGGTCAATAACGATTAGAGCTAAAAAAAAAATGATGTTTTAACAGAACAAGCATGCATAATAATAGCAGCGATAGAGAATCAATATAGGTTGGATAACAATATATAATATTAAGATATCCATTACGTTCTCATTATCCATTATAATTTTACTTATTTACAAATAACAAATCATAAAAAGGAAATTAAATTTTGTAAATAAACAAAGCGCATAAAGATAGAAGTTTAGGGTTAAGGTGTTGTTGTTGGAGACTACAACGATATATTAGTGCGCATTATATTAACATTTCGTTCCCATCATTTTTAATTAGTGCACCAAGGTCGATTTAAACATTGGTTTTCAAGTATTTTCACTTCTCTTCCTTGTGTTTGGAATCTATGTCGGGTTTATCCGGAATTGACGAAAACAAACGCGTGCATATTGTGAACCTCGGAATCTGACCTGCCAACTGTGCCTTATGATCACTGAAATCACGGGGTTAAATGGAATTTATCCCGTTTTGTTGCATTTGTTGCATTTATTAGATTTATCGCATTTATTGCATTTATGTGATTTATTAGATATATCGGATTTATCAGATTTATTAGACTTATGCGATTTATTAGATATATCAGATTTATTAGATTTCTTGCACAAATAGCATTTAGTTGTAATACTATCGTTTATTATAAATAAAGGCTTCGTGCCCTTGAGGGAATACATCCTTGGTGATATTGAATAATTCATTCCTAATAAACTCTATACATTCTTTAGAAACGTAATATAAACTTACCCTGATCTACTACTAAGTGGCATAGTAATACAATCTCTCACTAGTACTTCTTGTGCATGTGATTAACATTACACTGTCCGGCTGTTTCTCAACGTACTGAGACTGCCGTGGTTGTTGTATTCAGTATCCCGACGGACTAAGGTTTACTGTGGTTGTGTTTAAAGAGAGTTACCCTAAAGTATCGACGACTGAAGCCTAGACTTATCCACTCGCTGAATTAAACACGCCTCCTTCGATAGGTTGTCCGGTTTGGTTGGTTGGTTTGGTTGGATTTAGGTCAACCCGGAGGAGCCGGATTATTGTTGTCAATATTCCGGATCAACCTGATATAAATTTGAACACGTGACATGCGAAAGAAGAATAAGAAAAAAGCCAATGAAACCTTATAATGAAATACTATTCTTTTTTTGAAACAATTTAAAGTATCCATATCATTATGCTAAATGGGTTCCTGAATCAATTTATCAAGCTTTATCAATTGTTAAAGGGTTGTCAAAGCTTCATCAATTCATCATTAATTTGTCATAGATTTCGTCAATTTATCATAGATTTCGTCATTCGTCATAGGTTTCATCAATTGTCAGGGGTTTCATTAATCGTCAAGGTTTCATTATGACGAAACCATGCCGAAACTATTTCAACATTGCAAAAAACTTTTGTCAGGTATTTTTAGTTGGTACTAGTACTATAATCCACCGTGTGCTAGTCAGTATTCGAAATTTCAGATTCAAACACTGTTCTCATGAGAACAGCATAATAGCTACGAGTGTTCTCAACATGTTCTCACTTCTGCTCGTTAAAAAAAAAAAAAAATTTAAAAATATCATATGTCATACATATAGTATATATATAATTAAAATATATGTAACTTTTTAACTCTATAACTATGTTCTAATATTACCTATAAAAGCATAAATGATATGGGTTAAATATACTTAATTTCTATTAAAACATCTATATATGAATATACGTTAGAGCATATTTTTCTTCTATGCTACAGTAATTATATATAAGTTCAGCTAAATAAATTTGATAATAAATATTTATTTCGAATTTGGTCTAGCAATATCATGTAATTACAAACTATTACTTATAAGAAAACTATTTCTATTTTACTATTCTCAAAAAAATTTTAATAGTAAACAGTAAAAAATTTTTACTGCACACTAATTTAAAATACTGTTCTCATGAGAACTCTGAGAACACTAATTTCGAACACTGGTGCCAGTACTATAATGCTAGCAATGCCAAAGCTAGGCTAAGTACATTGTTTGGAAAAAAAAGAAAATAAACTACCATTGACAACTGAATGCCAAAGGCAAAAACTAGTTTTTGCTATAGGGGTGAAGCTAATATGTGGAAAATCTATTGTTTATGAAAGGGAAATAAACAAACATGAGCAGCGAAATGCCCAGAGTAGAAACTGGATTGCTAGCATTATGGTACTAGCACTGCTAGTACCATAATGCTAGCTGATGCCAAAGCTAGACTAAGTATATTGTTTGGAAAAAAAGGAAATAAACAAATATTAACAACTATATACCAAAGGCAAAAACTAGTTTTGGCTATAGGGCGAAGCTAACATGTGGAAAATTTATTGTTTATAAAAAGGAAAATAAACAAATATGAGCAGCGAAATGCCCAGAGTAGAAACTGAATTGTTAGCATTATGGTACTGGACTGCCAGTACCATAATGCTAGTGATACCAAAGCTAGGCTAAGTATATTGTTTGGGAAAAAAGGTAATAAACAAACAATGACATTTGAATACCAAAGGCGAAAACTGGTTTTGGCTATAGGGGCGAAGCTAATATGTGGAAAATCTATTGTTTATAAAAAGGAGTAATGATGCTGCCTAAAACTTTATAGTTTCAGATTGACCAAAACTGAAACTGGTATTACTAGTTTCGAAGGACGTCTAAAGTGGAGCAGATTCTTATAATATATTTTATCGAATTAACTTTAGGGTTAGATAATCTTAGTTTAGAGTTAAATAGGTTTTAGGTTATAATATATAAGCAAAATTACCTTCTCAACATTTTTAATTAATACACCAAGGTAGATTTAGACTGCCATTTTTTCTCTTTCTTGTTTCTTCGCCAAAGATCATCAAAATTCGATAATTTGATTGGCCAATTTTCACGCAATTCTGCTCCACTTAGATGATCCCTAGTTTTGGATATGATCTTCTTGGTCTAAACTTGTCTAAAGACCTGAAACTATACCAATACTCCAAAACTATAACAAAACTCTAAAACTGGTATGCTAATGAAATTTTACATATAGCAAGCTCTAACTTTAAGGTTCTATTCCTAAATTTTTGTTTCACATACTTGGTTTATTTACTAAATTGAATTTTCTTTTCTTTAGTATTAAGCTAATACCTTTAAGGTTCTTTGCATTGGTATAACAAAAGAACTGCACATGTCTTGGAGTGCATGTTGAAAATTTTACTGGCCATAAAAACCACTAGCCCTATGCGTTGATGATAGTCACGCTAGGGTTATATGAAAATTGAGTCATATATAAAAAGGTAATAGCATATGATTGTATGCGACAGAGATTATAAAGATATATGTGGGAAAAAATGGTAAATCTTTATGTTTACACTCAAAGCGAAATTATTAGTTCTGATGAGTTAGTGACTAAATGCTTGTCTTGTCTTTGATGCTTGATTATAAACTAGCTCTCAGCCTTCTTGCTCCCTTATATTCATTGCACCTAGCGCCCTGCTTATTGTTATGCGTAATGAGTTAAACGTGCACGTGGGCTCAAACCCGTTGTCATGTGTACCAAGTTGGAGGTGCTGCAAATCATTGCGCTCAGTTCTATTTGCATAGACTTCATAGTGGCATTTTTGGTAGAATCACTTTGTTTTTTCAGTCTTCGGTTTCTTGTAAAAGAAGTTAGAAGCTAAAGAAGAGAAAGTAAAAGAATTACAAGAAATAGAAGCCAATTTAGCTGACCTTAAAACAGTAGATAAAGGAGGATACCAAGCCAAAAAAAATTAAGGTCAGTTCGAATAAAATATAATTTAAACTCAATGGTCATGTTAATTGCAGGTTTTTGTTGATACCAGGTGATTTAATTAACTAGTCTAATACTTTTTCCTTTAATACTTGGCAAGTAGAAGATTGAATAGAGGTTGACGTAGAGGTGACCAATTGTTGCGCATCTTAGAGTGTTTGAACTTGCTACTATAAAAAAAAATTATATGTTGTATGTAACAGGTTAAATACTCCACACTATAAGCATGGGCTCTAACTCACTACTTAATAAAAGTATGCTGTGAAGATTATTTATTTAAAACATAAACCTTGATGCTGTCCTGGCAATAAAGATAAGTTTTTTATAAGTTCTTTTCTAAGTTTTTTTTTATACAAAGAAATAGGTTTTGCTGTTGCTATTTTTATTCATGGGCCTCTTTAATTTTTTGCTAATATATTTTTTTTTAGTTTAACTGCTCTCTTCGTTCCTCTTACGATCTAATGACTAAAATGGGTTTCTAAAGTAGAGTTTGGAAAGTTACAAAGTTTGATGGCAAAGTTGCTAGAGATGCTGCAGTGGTAGCATCCATCATTGCCACTGGTCCTTTCTCTATTTCCATTGGAGCCGCTGTAGTTCTGAAGGTTATGTTATCAGTCAATTAGCATTAGAAAGTATCGAATTAGGATATCTAGAAAAAAAGAGGATTTGTGTCCAAAACCCTTGCTGTTGTTGGTTGATAGTTTTATGGGAGATTTCGTGTAGCGATTCTTTGTTATGTGAGTATTCATGTGTACATAGAGTCACTAGGAGCAATAAAAAGTGATAAAGTGGAGATAACTGATAAATAAAAATATATAATTAATGATTGATAATTGAAAATTTCATATGAATTTTTTTTAAAAATTAAAAATAAACTAATTAGCGCTACTTCCATTATGTACTTCATAATGCCTAATAAAAAAAGTGTTAATATGAAATGAGCGAGAATAATATCATGATGAAATAATTATTAAATTGTGATGACATTCCTGATCATAACTTGCTCATCGATATATTATTATTAGTCTTAACATTTCGACAATAACTAATCAAAAGTGTTAAAGCATAATAACTTGATCATATAAGTTATAAATGGACAAAGTTAAATCATGATATCATCCATTTAGAGCTATACCCGATTAGAGGCTAGTATTGTACACACCATTTTCCCACTATGTAACTATGATGTACTTCCCAAAAATTAAGTTTTGAAAGGGCAACTTCATATAAACTTAGTTTCAGAATTTCAGCATAGTTTCAGAATTTCGGTATCGTTTCGGAATTATAGCAGAATATTGGAGGTTTGGTTTCGGTCATTAGCTCAAAATAGTTTTGAGCAGTACTATTAAAAAGGTGAATAAACCCCAGTGTAGAAACTAAATTGTGGCCCTGGCATGCACAGTTACTATGTGCTTATACCAAAAATTATAGCAGCACATTCTTATACTATTTGTAACTATGCTAATCTCTTATAACTATTATGTGATATAGGAGAAATCATACAATCGTATAATATAACTAGTGGGAAAATACCTAAGACAAGCAAATAATCAGAAAAATCTTGGTGTGGAGCCTTTACATCAAACAACTTTGTTACTAAAAATACATTAAAATTATTTTAGCAATATTAACTTCTTGTCAGAAATTAAAGTCTCATATTAAATAATTCCATATTAAATTATCTTAAATCCTTAAAAAAAATTTATATACCAGTAACTTAAAGTTTGATAATATTAACAATTTTTAGATTTTTTTTAAAGAGTTTGAAAAAGAAATGTTTGAAAGAAACTCAATATTTCATTAGTTTATGTTTTTTTTATGCAACAAAATTTCAAAAATATATCCCTAATCTATAGTAAAATCAAGAACCAATAATACAGAAAACTAATACAAAATCACAAGAACCAATGACATAAAAAGGCACAACAAAATTACAAGCACCAATGATAATGAAAACTACAATATTGAATACCAATATGAAATCACAAGCACCAATAACAATGACAGCAAAATCACAAGACCAACAACAAAAAGAGCTATGAAGAAACTGCAAACACCAAACCATAGCAAAATTACAAGCACCAATGCACTTGAATCCAAGTCAAAATCATATGCACCAACAATAAAAAAAGCTATAGCAAATTAGCAAGTACTAATTACACAGTGAAATCACAGATCTCAATAACACTTGAGCCATAGTGAAATTACAAGCACCAATAGTACAAAAACCATGATGAAATTACAACCACCAATGATACTAAAAGCTATAGTGAAATTACAAGCATGAAAACTATAACAAAATCACAAGCACTAACAAAAGCAAAAACTATGGCAAAATTACAATTACTAATGACCACAACACCAATAATACAAAATCGACAATGACTTCTACAATGATTCAAATGGCAACGACTTCAATATCAACTTTATAAGCTGTTATCTAGAAATAAAGGAGATATAAATAAACTAAAAAAAAACAATTTTTATAGATGATAGTGAAACCATCTAGAATAAAATGTATATGAATATATAAAAAGTAGAAATTAAAAAAAAAAATACAAAATGCCATATAACTGCTAAGAGGTGTATTTTTAATTTCAGACTAAATTAAGCTTAATTCAGGCTAAAATTCGAAATAACTCTATGCGTTATTTCATGGATATATAGCAAATATAAAATTAAAAATAATTTAAAATATGCAGAATTTTCTTATATAACTCAGTGAAAATCATGAAAATTCTATTGCAAACATCACAACTTTAAACTATATACAGTGATTACTAAATAGCTAATAATTTCAAAAAGAGTTGTTTGCTCTAACTCTTGATAAAAATCTTGACAATAAAAATTTTCATTACAAAAAAACTATTATAATATTTAATCTACTGAGCAAAATAAGACCAAACCATAAAAATGTAAGGTTAGCTTAAAACTGCAAGTGAAGCGAGGCCAAAACATTAAATGTAGGCTAGCTTAAACTGCTGAGTGAAGAGAGGCCAAAACATTAACTGTAAGGCTAGCTTAAACTGCCAAGTGAAGCGAGACCAAAACATTAAATATAAGGCTAGCTTAAACTGCCAAGCAAAGTGAGGCCAAAACATTAAATGTAAGGCTAGCTTAAACTGCTGAGCAAAGTGAGGCCAAAATATTAAATATAAGATTAGCTTAAAACAAGCCCATTATATATATGTTTTATACTATGAATAGTCGATTTGGGTATAATACTAATCTGTTTTTAAACATTAGCTTAGTCAATTTAATAAATTTAATTGATAATTTGTTTCTGAATGAGGGAACTAAATATAACCATATATAGTAAATTGTGATGCACATGACTACATCAGCAAATTTATAATAGCGTAATCTTACTAAGATCTTACGAACCGTAATATAAGCAAAATATTACGTAATATATTTTGAAATATTTCGAAATATCAAATTTTCGAAATATTACGAAAGTAATTTTGAAATATTTCGAAATATGTTATGAAATATTTCGATCCTTTTTCAAAATATTTTAAAAATATTTCGAACCTTTTCAAAATATTTTAGGACTAGAAAACCAAGCAGGATCAGTAGATCTGTAACCTGGATCGTGCATTAGACAGACTTTTCGAAATAGTTCGAAATAGTTCAATAATGTTCAAATTCTGTATTACAAGATCAGATTAGATCTTTTGTTTAATCTTCTATTTTGTTTTTTTTCACTTTTTTGTTTTTATTTTGTTTTTTATTTTTGTTTCATTTTTTGTTTTCAGTTCATTTTTTTTTGTTTTCATTTGTTTTTTTCAATTTTTTTTATTTATTGATTTTTTAATTTTTTATTTTATTTTTATTTCGGCACTTTACAAGAAAAACAAAAAACTTTCGAAATCTTGCGCATGCCAACTATGACTTCTGAAACTCAAGAACACAACTGATTTCCCTAGCAATTTCTAAATTTTCAGAAACGCTTCTTTAAAGAAATGGTACAAGTTTTCGCAAGTTTTCGCATGTTTTTGCAAAAGAAATTATCCAAGTAGCGATCTATCCCAATGTGATTCAGTTAAAGTCTGCTGAAGATAAATACATGCAGACAAATTATAAAGATCATATAAGTTTTTGCAAGTTCTTGCAAGGTTTCGCTTTATTTATTTTTTCGTTTTGTGTTTTTTGTTTTTGTTTTTTTTGGCTTATTTTTAAAATTTTTTTTATTAATTTATTTTATTTTGGCGCTTTGCGAGAACAGACCCCTTACTTTCTGGCACTTTGCAAGAAAACCAACTCAGACTTTTTGGCACTTCACGACTTTTTTGGCATTTTGCAAGAACCTTTCGCAATTTTTGAATTTGCAAGAATGTGAACTCTTACTTCAGAAAAATGAAGATATGGGATTTATTTATGTTTTTTCAATTTTTTTTTTACTTATTTTTTTAATGGACATTGTAATTTATCGCTATAGCGATGTATCGCTACCCTGATAGACCAATTAAAAAGCAAGATCAGGTGTAACATGAAATTGAGACAAAATATAGACTTTTTAAAAAATCACCTGTAACCAAAAACTTTGACTATGAAACCATTCCTTGTGCTTTAACAAAAAAAATTCCTTGTACAATTTTACTATAAACCTTCTCCTATCGCCTTCACACTACTTTCGCCTCATCCTAACCCTAACTAATAAGAAAATCAGGTTATTTTGGGTTGTTTTTGATTTCACATTACACATGATCTTATAGGTGGCGATACATTGCATAGGCAAAAAATTATAAAATCCTTTTTTAATTTTTAATTTATTTTATTTATTCCTGACTTCTTCGACACTTTGCGACTTTCCTGGCACTTTCCCTGGCCTTTGCAAGAATATTTAGAAAAGAGAGAGAAACGTTATTATAGCCAAAAGTAAAGGGTGCCTCCAAAGCTTTGCTAGAATATAGTATATATCCAGATCAAAAAGAGATTAAAGAGGCGGTTGAAGACTATCTGTGTGCAAATAATAATGAATTTTTTCAAAGTTTTTCAAAAAAGAAGTGGGATATATATTATGAAAAAAATATTAGTCAAAGCGAAGACGATAAAACCAAAGAAGTGAAGATAATAGCTAACTATGAGATGAACGAAAATAAGTGTATAGGGATAGTTTTTTGTATATAGTAATTGAATTTGATGCGATGAAGTGCGAAAGTATTTAAAATAATATGTAATAATGTAATAATGTAAAAATAATACTGTAAAGAATATATAATAATTAAAATATAATATATAATAAAATATGTAATATTGTTTAAAAATTTTTAAATATAATTAAAATATAATAATAAATAAAAAATATAAAATTTTATAATAAATTGCGAAACCGTGCGAAATATGCGAAAACCTGTAAAAAAGCGTGATTATGTACTAGATTTCTCTGACGTTTTGCAAGAACACCAACACTTCTGAGAAATATATTTTTTTTATTTTTTTTTCACTGTGAAGTATTTAGAAAAAGAGAGTGAAACGAAGATTATAGCTCAAAACAAAAGTAGTAGTCAAAGCGAAGACAATAGAAAACAAAGAAGCAGAATGAAATGTATTATAAAAAATGATAGGGTTTAAATACAATTCGATTAAATTCGAAGCTTGTAATTCTAATTTATTCGAAGTCATTCATTATTTAATAAAATATTTAATTTTGATGTTTAATATTTCTATAATATTCGCAACAATTTGAAATAATTCTCAATTAGTTGAATTTTCAAAGTTCATTACCATCTATATCTATATAATTTTAGATATAATTATTTTAATTATGTCACAAACGTGCGAATATTTTAAAGCTTATAATTTATTGGGCCAACGATTGACTTGCTAAGAAGGTAAAAAATTTGCTTTTTTTCGCTTCTAATAAACCCCTTACATATCAATTACTTTAGTACTTATAAATATATTGGAAAAACACTAATTACATAAAAATCTAGAATAATGCATGTTCGTGAAATTTTATATAAATGAACATTGTTTGAAAAGTATTTTGCTTATTCTAAATATAATAATAAAAGGTTAAAAGAATAATAGTTTGATAAGGGCTAATATGTTTAAGAAATTGCCGTATTGCGCATTGTTTTAATTTACTTTGAAGTGGTCAGGAGTTATTAAAGTTTATAATTTATTGGGTCAATGAACGAATAGCTAAAAAGGTAAAAATTTTTACAAAGGTTAAAAGAATAATAGTTTGATAAGGGCTAATATGTTTAAGAAATTGCCGTATTGCGCATTGTTTTAATTTACTTTGAAGTGGTCAGGAGTTATTAAAGTTTATAATTTATTGGGTCAATGAACGAATAGCTAAAAAGGTAAAAATTTTTACTTAAATCATTTACATATCAATTACTTTAGTACTTATAAATAGAGATGGGCAAAATACAAAATTTTCATTTTAGCATGCACATGCGCATGCATTTTTTGCATGCATGCATGTATGTTTTGACCAAAGTTATGATTTAATTTCTTAATGCTGGCCAGAATTAATTGCATGCATGCATGCAGTCATGCGCATGGTGCCCATCTCTACTTATAAATATATTGAAAAACCTGATTAAATAAAAATCTAAGAATACTTAATTGCTGATCCAGATAAGATCTGCAGAATTTTTATATTTGAATTTGGGGGATTTACACTGGATTTACTATGTTTTTATTATATGCTGAAATCTTACAACCACCTTGTTTACATGGAATTTATATAGTCATCTGATCATTTTTAGTGATATCTCAGTGTATACTAGGCCAATTTGAATGATCTAACTACCATTAGATGCGTCTCAGTAAGCTCTACAACTTTCAATTAATTGACTTAAGCTGTTAGCTTAATAAAAAAATCACTTACCATAGAGGTAGTTGTAAGATTTCAGCATATAATAAAACTTTATATTGTACTTATCCCCAAATTTACTATTGTCCCAATATAGTAATTCTGCAGATCTTATCCAGATCATCAATTAATAGAATAATGCACAATATGCATGTTTGTGAAATATTTTATGAATGGGCTTTTTTAATTTCAAGCGGATTAATTTATTTAAAAGTATTTTGCTTATCCTAAATATAGTAATAAAAGGTTATAGTTTGATAAGGGCTAATACATTTAAGGAATTCGCTATATTGCGCATTGTTTTAACATCAAATTTACTTCGAAGTAATCAGGAGTTATTAAAAACATTAAACGAGAATAGTGACATTTTTCTAATGTATTTAATATATTAAATAACTTTAAATTATATAAAAATGAGTTGAATTTTATTTATACAAAAATAATACCATATGGTATTATTTTTGTATTATCTATAACAATACTGATTTAATGTAAATTATAAATCATAATACTGAAAGTTACATAAGTAATATATAAAAAATTGATTACTTTAGATAAAGCGAATATATTTAAATGCATTTGTAGTTAATAAAAAATAATTAAAGAACTTGATATATGCGAAATAATTTGAATACATTAGAACTATCTTGAAAATATTTAAATAAATTCAATTTCCCTATCTTCCTCTTCGTAATTTTCCTATTAACTTCATTTGACACATTAAATTCTCTCTTCTATACTCATTTCTTATCTCATTTATTACATTTTTTTGATTAATCTTTAATATAACTAAAACCTTTCGCAATTTTTTTTCATTTCATTTTTTATTATATACATATTATATACTCCCTTTTATTTCTCTCACCCTTTTACCCTCTCTCCCTTTCTCTCTCTTTTTTTTTCTCTCTCTCAAATGGCTGCCCAAAAATTAGTAAAGGTGAAAAATGTCTGCTAAAAGGCGTGAAGATTTCATAAAAATGGTAGCTCAAAGGCATGAAGATTTTTTAAGCATGATAGCAAATAGTTGCGTACCTCTGCAAAATACTGAGAAGTCTGCTGCGCAGCCTACTGAAACTATTGGCTCAGGATCTCCAAGACCTTCCAATGGTTAAAATTCAATAATATAATTTTTTTATTTTGTTAATTTCTATTTATAATATTTTTAAATTAATCTAATATTTAAAATAATTTAAGATCAAATCACTTTGGCCAAAATTAAGGATATGCTTATTGGGCTATCCGAAAAAGTTGATAGATTGGAGCAAAAGATTTTGAAAGTGGATAATCATATGTTGGAAGGTTTTATAACCTTTCGAATAAAACAAAATTCATTAAAGTAATTATTATTTTTATCAGTTATATAAAATGTTTATAATTAATTTAATCTAAGTTAATAATATTTTATTTTATAATAGCAAACTTGTGCAGCAATAGCTAAATGGCTAATTGCAAACAATATTTACCCTACGGAGGAACAATTTAAGATTGAAACTGAGGAATACCTCCTAGAAAATGAAGCAGAATTCTACGAAGGAATGGATGATAGAGATTGGAATACATATTATGAAGATAAACTTGCAAAACCTGTAAATTTTTTCATAAATTCGATTACCTTTGCATTGTGTTAAATTATTGCATTTTCGTTTTTTAAATATTGTTTCTTAAAATATCAATGTATTTCGAACTAATTCGAATTGTTTTAAATTCATTCGCATAAATTTATATATTAACTCCTATCTCAGCATCGATCTTGCCGAAGCCGAGTTTCCTCAAAAATTAAGGAATCAGTTTTTGCCATTTTTGGAGAGACCCTCTTAGAACCAATTAACACAAACGCCACGCCACAAACTATTACGGAATAGAAGAAATCTGCTAAAACCAAATTATGCTATAGCAAGCTTTTTAAACCCATAGATATAAATAATGCTGATGAGACCTATTTTACGCGCATACTTGTGAGGGCATGGCCAGCTTCCATACCCACCAATATGCAATTGGCATACACAATAACAGTATGCCAAATATTGCTAAGCGATCATTATAAAAAGCTCACTATGAGCGATAAAATAATTAAAATAGATTAAATAAAAACATAGTAAATAATATGTAATTAATTATATTTAAATTATTTTAAATATATGTAAAATAATTCTAATATTTGTAAATTTAATTAAATAAGGATAAGTTAATAGCTGGCACTGCTTGGCGCTCCCCTGCTACTGATGATGAGGATTCTTTAAAGGAAGATGAACAAGTCGAAGCATCATCTAGTAAGCGGGGTTGAAAATGTAAGAGGGCTCCCACCACATTCTGCACTACTAAAAAGGGCAAACGAGTTGCACTAAGCCCTGTTTCCGTCTCTGATTCTCCCCACCATTCACATACATCCGAATCATATCAAGAATATTCGCAAAAACTCGCACAAAGTCAAGATAATCCGCATCCCACAAGCCAGGATAATCTGCCTGTACCTTCCTCATCCCTCCCGCCAACACAACCTCAATCTGAAGATGCTGGTCATTACGAATAAAATAATAATTTTTTACTTTTTTTATTTCTTTATGCATTTATTTTTTTTATATACGTTTTTATATTTTTTTATTTTACTACTATATATATTGTTTTTTTATTTCTATTACATTTTTATATTTTTTTATTTTATTTTATATATTTTTTATTTTTTATTCTTTTTTATAGTTAATTTTATATATAATATTATTATTTTAATGGAAATTACTAATTTACACCATAGGTAATTATCACCTGTAGTTAATTTGCTAATTAAAATTTAGGATCAGGTGTAACAAGTAGATCAATTTGTGTAACAAAAACAAAAAAATTTTTAAAAAATTGCTAAAATTGCTTCTAACCTAAAATTTTGTCTATGAAACTACTTTTTTTTATGCAAAAAAAAAAATTCCTTGCTAAATTTTACTATATACAAAGCCCTATCCTAATCTCTAACCTTTATCTGTACTCTAATATTAAAGAGATTTAATTTTTATTTAATAATAGTTTTGTTTGTTTTGTTTATTTTTTTATGCATTGTAGGTCACATGTGATAATTACCTGTGGTGATTATTAGTTATTTTCTATTTTAATATATTTTTTTTCGTTTGTTTTAATATAATTAAATACTTTAATTTTGTCAACGTTTAATCAATTCGAATTAGTTTGAATTAGTTTAGTACTATAAATATCACAGTGATTTTATTCTATAAAAATATTTATTTTATTAAGTTTTATGTCATATTTTTGAATTATTCTAAAATAATTTGAAATGTTTTTAAACTTTAGTAATACTTTAATTTAATTATAATTGTAAAATATGCATTCTGAATTATTGTAAGTTTATTTGAAAATGTGTGAAAGATTTTGCATAAAGTTTATTTTTAGGCCTTAAATTTTTATACTTAATACGTCTTTTAAATAATTTAATATACTGAATTTTATATGTATTTAATTAATGTGAAACATTTCGAACTATTTTAAATTTTTCTAAACTGATTTAATTTTATTAGAAGATATACTTATTTACTAAATAATCATTAGTTTTATCAAAGCGTGGAATTATATGAACATTATTTTTAATTGCTTCAACATTAACTATATTATATAATTCCGTTAATTTAAATCTAGAAATCCATAATGATATTGATTCCTTGCATACTTAAAATCATACCACTGAATTAATGCGAGATTATCTACATTTTCTTCAGTAGTTTCAACTTTGATTAATAAGTATATCTAAAAAAATTAAATAATAAAAATTTAATATTTTAAAAATCTAAAAAAAAATACAACAAATACTGTACCTGTCCATAACAAATTCCTTTATCTATCAAATATTCAATAGTTCTTCAGAATCCATAGCAACTGCTACATTGCCATACCAGGCTTTTCCATAAAAATTATCTGTTGCTCAAATTATAGAACCATTTTCTAAAGTTACTGAGCTATATATATTAATTATATAATTATTTTGGTTTGTTGAACTAAAATATATAGTTAAATATTCTAATAAATGTTCAAGCCCAGAATATATTTTAGAATTTGGCCTATAATTTTTTAATCTGTGATCAATAAATTCCTGAGCATTATTTAAACCAAATGTCCAAATTAAATTAGTAAATTTAAAAGGATTTATAGTTTTGGAATTTTTTAGTTTGCTTGATAACAAATTTGATGCAATAGCCTGTCTTTGAACCTATTTAATATAAATAAATTTAGTTAACTTTTAAAAAAATATTATAAACATTATTAATAATTAAACAATTATTACCACTTTCATTATTTGATCCTCTATATTTTGTTTATTACTTAAATAATATGGTGTTTTAACAAAATCTTTATGAAGACTTTCATAAGTTTCAGTAGAAAATCCATTCAAACAACCATATTTTTTAATTAAATCAGTAGTATGATAGACCCATGAATGCAATTTTGGAAACTTTAATTTAGAAGCAGAATTTGTTTTAAAAAGTTTAGTAAATTGTTGAGCCCAATTTATTATTAGATTCTAAATAAAATAAAACTATATTAATATTCGATAATAAAATTATTTAATTTAAATTTTTCAAATAATTCTAAAATATTCGCAAAGTTGCGAAATTATTTACATACCTCAAAATCGTTTAAGTCGCTATCAGTGAATTCTTCATATCGACTTAAAAGATACATATTATTCCAATCTTCATAAAGCTTCAATAACTTATTTTGAACAGATTCGTCAATATCCAGGTTGTCCAGAACAAATATCATAACCTTCATAAGGTTACGATACTCATTTGCAGTAATTCTAGCAAGTGATTGAATCCCATTTTTAAAAATTTTAAGTTCTGGAAATCTTGGAATATTAGCTAATCTATTATCAATAGTATCCAGAATTGAAGCTCCATATCTTTCTTTTAATAGACTGCATGTAAAATTAATTTGATGTTTAAATAATCCCAAATCTAAATGATGCATTCTATCAATAACTGTTGCTTCATAAATATTCATATCACTAAAATTAATAAAAGTATAAATGTTAATAATGATTATATATTGCGTAGTTATAATATTTAAAAGTTCGAAATAGTTTAATATTATTCACATGGTTGCGAAACGAATAGCATTAATTAATCATCGTAAAAGTAAAATTTGCATTTGAATTCTAAATATATTTAAAATATTTTGACCCATTTTAAAATAATTCGCAATAATTCGAAATTATTTAATTCTAAAATAAGTATCTAAAGTAAAGTTTGTTTTGTACTCTTTAAATATTTTTAGTATTCCGAATATTTTTAAATTATTTCGAAATTATTAGAATAAAATAAAATAAATAAAACAATAAACTTACTTAAAGTTCCAAAAGTAATTTGGTATGGATTCTATACATACTGAATTTTCTTCACTATTATTAAGACAGTTTCGCATATTTTCATGATTTCTAAGCACCAAATCATGTTTAGAACGGGTCGTATTTGCCAAATCATCTCTATTTACTAAACAAAAATGACAAGGGTGATTTGAATTTGTTGATTTATAAGTCAGACAAAAGGTAGCAGCTTCTGGCCAATCTGCGATTATAGTCGAAACTTTCGGATATAACCAGACAACTTTGTTATCAATTAACATATTTATACCCAAGTTCGAATAGTTTCGAATTGGTTCTAATAAAATTTCTAAACATTTATGAAATGTTTGTCTGACTATTGGTTTATTTTTAGCAGATGTTTTAATTATTGGCAAATAACCCAATAACTGCTTTGCATCCTGCTTATTTCTTCGCCATGTAGGTATATTTCCTAGTGATATATATATTGGGTGAAGCTGGCTTTTACCCAATGTGTCACAATTTGTTGCGTCTGAATATAAAATAATTGATAAAAGTTTTGATCCTATAGGCAAAGAATTTTGAGCAGTTTTCCACCATATTCCATTATTTTGCTCTTTATAAATAATCTCTTTACCATCCTTTAAAAAAAATAAAAATAGATTAATAAAAACAAAATAAATATTGTATTTACAAATAATATTAAAAGTATATATACCTCTGTAGTTTTATATAATTCTTTATATTCAAATTCTAAATTTTGTGCTATATCAGGAATTTTTAATATATTTTCAATACAGCTAATTAATGGCATATGGTATAAGAAATACTCAGTATCATCAAGATCTAATACTTTGGTTTTCTTATATGACAAGTTAGATTTAATATTATTCATAAACTCTTTTCCTTGTCTAATATTTTTTGGTAATGGTGATTTTGAATGTTTTGAATGCTTATTAAAAAATGAAATAATAGCATTTCCAGCTGCATTACTTAATTTATATTTAGTAACCAAAACCATTAAATCAGCGTAAGCTTCATTAGGAAATTCTTCATGTTTCTGATCAATTTCTTCATCTGAAGAAGAGCTTTGAATATGTTCGAAGTAGGTAGAATTATCATTAGAAAATTCCTGATCATCATCAATAGTGGTTTCAAGATCGTCAAGTAAATTAGAAGTTGGGTCAACTTCAAACATGTTCGAATTTATATTAGAATTATCTAATTCAAATGACATATTATCAAAATCACTAGCAAGTTCATCTGTATTAGATACATGCAAAGGACTAGCAAGAGTGCTATCAAGATTACTATTAGAATCGAATTGAATATCTTTAACTACTTTCGAAGATTTGCGAAACTTGATATCTTTAAATGATATCTTTTTGGCGGAAGATTCACTATCTGATTTATATTCATTAATATCAAAATTTTTATTTTGATTTTGTTTAATTGGTTTCGAATAATTGCGAACTTGAGCAGGATCATTCGCAAAGAGTTGTTCATCTTCATTGCCAATAAAAACACAAACTTTCATATGTTTAGATAATGAATTGCGCTTTACAAAAGTACGTGGGCAGAAAGTGCATTTGAAGTCAGACATTTTTAAGAAGATAAATTTTATAACTTTAAAAAGGTTTGAAATGTTTTAAGTATATAAAAGTTAATTGAATCAAAAAATTTAATACAAAGAGCAAATAAAACATTTCATCTTATTTATATCTAATTTTTTAATGAATATAATACATTTGATTTCATAAACTTTAAATTAATGCAATGCATTTCGAATTAAATAGATTTATTCCAAAAAGGAATAAAGCTACGATATATAAATATTTAACTCCATTCAAAAATCTGCGAATTATTTCAAATTAATGCAAACTAAGTGTTATTAGAAGAGGTCTTTTTCGATTTTTAACAGCTGCCCTACCTTGCTATAATTCATTGGAAGTGTGTCAAGAGTAGCCCAGGTTGGCAAAAGGAGAGCATCTTCATGCATTGTGAGTACAATATAAATTTCTAATTATGTTATATAATTGGAAATTTTACTTTGTATTTGCAATACAGGAAGATGCTCTCATAATGCAAACCTGAGTTACACTTGGCAATACCAATGCACTTTTGATGCACTAAACAAGTCAGGGAGCTGTTAAAAATTGAAAAGACCACTGCTATAGTTATTTTTATAATATATATTAAATTGTTACGTTAATATTTTTCTGTTTTAAACATAGTGTGATAAATGTATTAAAAATATTTGGACATAGATGCAAACATATGCGCAACTATTTCAAACGTTATATTTATTTTAGAAAGTAAGATAATGTTAATCAATAATATGCAAAAATTATAGATAATAAAACTGCATTAAGTAATTTAGGCCGATGATCTTCAAAATTCTTAATTTTAGCTGGAAATTAAAATTTTTTGATTTTTTAGCCACCAAAAAGGAAATTTTTAAAAAATAGGCCTGCTCAATGGTAAAATTGGCTCAGGAACATTTTCCACTTAGTTAGCTACTGCAGCTTCATTAATAGAATTTTGCATAATTTTGGCTTAATTCTGCGACACCTAGGATTAATAAAATATTACTATAAATAGGATACAATTAGAAAATATTACTATAAATAGTATATAATTAGATAGACAATCAACATTGTTTTCATTGTTTTACATTTCAACATTTTGCAACCTTGCGCACAGTTTAAACTTCAAACAACTTCTCGATAATATTCCAACTATTTTTATTCATTTAATATTAAAATTTTCTTTACTTCTTAAGCTTCTTATTTATTTATTGTTTATTTTAGTTTTTTTTTTTAATTTACATTTAAATTTTAAGTCTTCCGTTTATTATTTAATACTAACTACACTACTAACTTCATTTAAGTTTTTTTATTATTTTTTATCTTAAAATATTTTAGAAATGTTTAAAGAAATGAAAAGTCACTACAAAGAAAAGTTCAAAGAAGGCCTCAAGCAAGAAGTCTAGTAAGGAAAAAGGATCTCTAGAAGCAACAAGAGGTTCTGAACTGACTCAAAGCTTTTCAGAAAGATTTGGTAATCTTGGAATTGGTGGTTCTAATACTTACGAAAATTCGAATACTTCTGAATGTATTTAAAAGTTTTAAACATAATTCTTTTTAATTTTTTAATCTTTTATTAATTATAATATATTTAAATAAAATTACAAGTGATAACCTTAGCTAAGATTATTGAAAACCAAGGAGAAATACTTCACCAACTTCAAGAACTTAACTCTAAAGTTTGGAGACTAGAAAATCGGTTAAAAGAGATAGAGGAAAAAATAGATAATAATTTCGATTTTACTAATGAAAAAACATTCAAAGAAGTAATTATTTAAGTTTAAAATTTTTTTTAATAATATTATAAATCATTTAAAGTTATTTAATATTTATAAATATCATTTAATAAATTTTATTAAAGGACACGATTAAAGGTGCAGCTAAAATACTAATCGAAAAATCTATTTATCCTACAGAAGAGCAGATAAAAGCAGAAATAGATAATTATGTACGAGCGAATTATAAGGATAATTTACGAAAGTTTACGACAGCTCAATAGAATTCATATTATATGAAGAATTTTCATGGACCAGTAAAACTTTTTTATTTGATTTATATGTTTTTTCATATTTTCGAATATATTCAAATATTTAAAAATATTTCGAAATTATTCGCCTTTTTTTAATTATTGCATTTTACTAAATTAATATATTTAGCTTTTGGAAAAGATTAGAGCTTTGCAGAGTACTTTGACAACAAAGATTAAATCCTCTACATTTTTTGTATTTGGAAAACTTTTAGAACCAATTAACAATAGTGCCTCACCTGAAATGGTTCTAAAGTGAAAAAATCAGACAAAACTAAGGTATGCTACTGGCGGTTATTTGATGAGGTAGAAGATTCGAAAGAGACCTATATGGTTAAAATTTTAAAAAAAGTATTTCCTGCTGGAGATATCTCTTAAGAAAATGTAGTATATGCTATAGCTGTAGCCAAAGCAATGCTAAATCCAAAATATAATAAGATAACGATATCTGATACTGCAATTAAATCTAAGATTGCAAAAAATGTAGTAAGTATTTATTAATAATTTTATTAATATTTTTATTAATATATTTTTTTTTAAATTAATTTAAATAATTCGAATTGTTTCGAAACAAATAGGAAATCTTAAAACACAACAAGGGATTTGCAGTATCAAGCTCAAAAGATGAAACAGAAAAAGAAAAATCTAACGAAGAATCAGATAATGTCGAAAAAGTATAAATAGTTTTTAATTAATTTTAATTAACTTTGAAATATTATTTTCGAATGATATAAAATTATTTTAATTATTTAGGAACCTGTTAGGAAACGTAAAAATATTTCGAAGAAAAACAGCAAGGTTTATATTTAATATAGTTGCAATTATATTGAAATTATTTAATATTCATAAGTATTTTTTAGACATATAAAAGACCAAGAGTGGGTAAGAAAAAAAGATTTATAAGATATTTCAATTTATTTCAAACACATTCGAATTATTGTAAAACTATTAAGAAAATTTAGAAACCTCCGAAGAAGAGCGGGAAGATCAGGAAGAATTGCAGAAGATCTGAAAGAAGATAATGATTCTAATAATATCGAAAAGGTATAAATAGTTTTTAATTAATTTAATTAATTTAATTAATTTCGAATTATTATTTTCTAATTATATAAATTATTCTAATTATTTAGGAGCCAGTTAGAAAAAATAAAAATATTTCAAAGAAATCCACAAGGTTTGAATATTTAATATAGTTGTAATTATGTCAAAATTATTTAATATTTATAAATACTTTTTAGATATATAAAAGTCCAAGAGTGGGTAAGAAAAAAAGATTTATAAGTTATTTCGAATTATTTCAAACACATTCGAATATTTTCAAAACTATTAAATTAATTTGAAAATTTAGAAACCTTCAAAATAGAGCGGGATGATCAGGAAAATTTGTCAGATAATTCGAAAGAAGCTGAAAATGAACTGCAAGATAATAATTCTAGAGCTCCCAGTTCCTCATCCTCGGATAATGATAATAATTCGAAAAGAGAAAAGGATGGTGATTCAAAAAAAGGAACAGATGATGATTCAAAAAAAGAAACAGATGAAAGTGATGAGTAAAAGTTTTTGTTTTTAGTTTTGTTTTTTTTTAATACAAATAATGCTGCGTTTTATTTTTTATATATATTTTTTTATCTTTTTTTATATATAACATTTAAAATTTTATAATAAAAATATAATTCTTTCTTTGAATTTTTGGCGTAGGGTTTTTTTTGTTATAATTTGTTATTTTGTTATATAAATTTAGTAATTTCGCAAATGCGAAATAAATCAAAATAAATTAAATAAATAAAAATTATTTTAATTGTCTATTTCGTAATATTTATTAATTTATAATGACTGATTTTTCGAAATAGTTTGAAATAGTTTGATGATGTTCAAATTCTGTACTACTAGATCAGATTAGATCTTTTGTTTATAAATTAGATCTTCTATTTTGGTTTTTTTCACTTTTTTGTTTTCATTTCATTTTTTTATTTTCATTTCGTTCGTTTCATTTTTTTTGTTTTCATTTGTTTTTTTTATTTTTATTTATTTATTTATTTATTCTTTAATTTTTTTAAATTTTATTTTTATTTCTGCACTTTACAAGAATACCTTTTCAAGAAAACAAACAACATTTCGAAACCATGCACAAGCCAACCCAAACTTCTGACACTATGCAAAAACGTTTCCGGCAATTTTTAAATTTCCAAGAACGTTTCTTTAAAGAAATGAAGGACTTTATTTATTTTTTCATTTGACATAATTTGTTTTTGTATTTTGTTTTTTGTTTTTTAATTTGTTTTATTAATTTACTTATTCTGACACTTTGCGAGAAAAGAACCCTTACTTTCTGGCGCTTTGAAAGAAAACCAACCCAGACTTTTTGGCACTTCGCGATTTTTTCAGCATTTCGCGACTTCTTTCGCAATTTCTGAATTTGCAAGAATGCGAACTCTTACCGAACTCTTACTTTGGAGAAATGATATTTCGCTTTATTTATTTTTTCATTTCGTGTTTTTTGTTTTTGTTTTTTGGTTTATTTTTAAAATTTTTTTATTAATTTATTTTTTATTTCGGCACTTTGCAAGAAAAACAAACAACTTTTCGAAATATTGCGCATGCCAACTACGACTTCCGACACTTTCAAGAACACACTCCTAGCAATTTCTAAATTTTCAAGAACACTTCTTTAGAGAAATGGGTACAAGTTTTCATAAGTTTTCGCATTTATTTTTTCGTTTTGTGTTTTTTGTTTTTGTTTTTTTGGTTTATTTTTAAAACATTTTTATTAATTTATTTTATTTCAGCACTTTGTGAGAAAAACAAAACTTTTCGAAACATTGCGCATGCCAACTAAGACTTCTGACATTTTCAAAAACATACACCAGCAATTTCTAAATTTTCAAGAACGCTTTTTAGAGAATAGGCACAAGTTTTTGCAAGTTCTTGCAAAGTTTTGCTTCATTTATTTTTTCATTTCGTGTTTTTTGTTTTTGTTTTATTTTTTAGATTTTTTTTTTAATTTATTTTATTTCGGCACTTTGCAAGATAATCAAACAATACTCGAAACCTTGCGCATTCCGACTATGACTTCTGACACTTTCAAGAACGATAGAAACAAAGAAGTGAAGATAATAGCTAACTGTGGGGTGAGCGAAAATAAGTGTGTAGGGTTAGTTTTTTGTATATAGTAATAGAATTAATGCCATGAATTGCGAAATTAGTTTAAAATATTTGTAATAATGTAAAAATAATACATAATATATAATAAAGAAATGTATATTTAATAAAAATAAAATATAATGTATAATAATAATAAATAAAAAAATATAAAATTTTATATTAAATTGCGAAACTGTGCGAAATATTACGAAACCCTGTAAAAAGCATGATTATATAAATATGTATATCGTTTATTTATTTTTTAAAAAATTTTGAAAATTTCAAAAATTTGCAAAATATTGCGAAACAATGTAAAAATTTTCAAAATATTACCTCCTGCGTGCATTAGTTTATTGATCTGTATGAGTACGCAACCCCTGTAGGGAGGAAATTTGCATTTTTTTATTTGGTCTATTTCGCAATATTTCGCAATATATTTCGAAATATTTTGAAATAATAACCATAATATTACCGTAATATAACATAATATATTACATAATATACCGTATCAATCATAAGATTTTCATAATATTATAGGCCGTAATATCTTACGTAAGATTACGTATATATAATTCGCTAATGTATGAGATTTACTATAGTCAAAAATGCTATTTCACATAAACAATAGTTGGTTTACATTAGTCGGCAAATCATTTTATACCAATATCTCTGCAACTTTTAAACAGATTTTAATGATATTACTATATTAAAATATGAAATAATGCTCTACAAGATTACTTAGAAATTGAAGATATATTTACTTAGTAGAAAAATGACTTCACTTTGTTGTTAAGTGGCATTTGTGGCTTGGCAATTTTATATAGTAAATCATATAGATCTGCATGTTGCAATTTACTATGTATGGCTCCCTCATTTGGAAACGGATTATTAATTAAATTAACTATAAACAATTTCGGCTATATTATATACCAATATACCATTTACAAATCTAATAATATTAGTTGATTAAAATTTGGCAGTGCAACCACCACATAATTATGTACTTGATTCTTATTACTATCTAGCATGATAGAATTTTGTTTTTATTGGCCAAAAAAATTATCAACTTTTTATAAATAACAAAAGTTGATTGGTTATAACTAAAGATTAACCTCACATTATCTCATAATGCCCATGGTTTTTGTAAAACTAATTGACCAATTGATAATATCTAATACTTAATAGCTTGCTTATGTAAAGTTTGAAACTTTTAATTGAAAAAACTGTAGATTTTTATTAGCTGTTTCAGTTTAAAATGCCAAAATTTAATGTAATTTCTTTATGTTACATACTGGCATTGACAGAATCGCTTCTAGTTAAAGTTGGTAGAAAACTTGATCCTGCTTGATCCCAAATATTTATATAAAAGCTATACTTCTAAAAAACAATCTGGTGAAATTTAGGTAACTTTAATTATAAAAATTTTGACATGTTCCAATTTAAATTAAATTTCTATTATAACCCAATATAAAAGTTTGTGTAACTGTACTTTTCAATAGCAAATAAACAACCAATAAAAACTTTGATTCTATATATGTTAATCTATAGCTATACTTTAATTACCATACTCGTATTCTATACTAACTCATCTGAGATGCGTAAATATAAATTGCATCGATGCATGAATAATAATAAGCATCGTAAAGCCTTTATATATTATCGCAAATCTGCTAGCCCAATGAAGAGCTAGAAAAGCAGATTTCGAAATTAATGTTTCGGGTATAAGGCTTTAATTAGGTAGAGACATGAGGGAAATATTCAATTGGTGTTGAAGGAAATAGGTATTAGTAATAATAGAAGGACATTGACCCAGGGATTAGAGCTAGCTAACATGTATAAAAGAACAATGTATCACTTTATTTGTATCTTCAGGCAATATCTGAGTGAATTTCTCCTTTATAATAAAGTCTTCTGAGTGAGCAGGGTGACTTTTGTTTTCAATAAATCCCGGGATCAATATTACTTAAATATTTAATTGGCGCAGTACTATAAAATCAAAATTTTCACATATAATCAAACTTATAAAAAAACAAGTATTGGCATATTACTTCAGTAATTAAATATCTTCGTAGCAAATGCCCCTACATTGAATCATGGTAAATCACACTGAATCACGTGTTAATGGGTAAGTTTGGTACAAGTAAAAATATTATATATGCTAATAAGTAGAAGTTTATTGATATTCTAACTTACCGAACATTCTTTTTTTCTAGATTTTTTTAAAATTTGAAGCCCAGATAGACACTTTGTTTAATTAAGTTTTTTAGTTTTTATTTTTGTATTTAGTTTTGGTATATAATAAGTTTATTTTTACTTACTTTGTCTAGTTTATATTTTACGAAAGAGTTTGTGAACTATCTAGCAAAGTTGCACTTAAGACATTGAGTATGACTTTATTTATACTTTTTGATATTTCATATTTTTTTTTATATTTAATTTTCTTTTACTAACCAATTTTTTTTTGTATTGTCATTGGTGTTATAATTGTCCTAGGACCCTAAAATATACATAGATAGGTTAGGTATGAGTTTGCTTATTTTTGAGGTTTTTATACAGATCTTTTCTATTTATAGTAATTTTTTGCTTATTTTTAAAGTTTTTCTTGTAGATCTTTCCTTTTTAGTAACCCTATAATTAACCTGACCTATTTATATATATTTCAGGGTCCTATTGTACTCGCTTCACTCGTGTAGTCATTTTTGTAGTTTGCTTTTTCTATGTCGTGTCGTTGGTGCATTCAATTGATTGTTTTAGTGCCTCTTCGTTTGTTAGTGCTTTTAATTAATACTGGTTCTTTTTAAGGTGGGCTTTTCTTTCCTATATCTAGTTTTATTTTTTACTTGTCAATTCTACTAATGCCTTTCTTTTTCCAGATCATGAATTTCATCGTGTTGATATATTGCTAGTGTTGCTTTGAAATGACATAATAAGAAAATTCTTTTTAATTATGATTAAGCGCTTTGGTAGATATTGTTTATCGCTTTTTGATAAAGTAGTATGGTTTGGTGGCAAATTTATTGTTGATTGTTTTTCTTTTTCAACTCGCCTTATTAACAGATCCTTTTTTTTAGTTTCTTTTTCTAGGTGCTATTGTTAACATCGTATAGTTAATCTATAGGATTAGAAAAGAAAGAAAATGTCAGTTATTTAAAAATGTCACTATGCAACAACATTTTGGTAATATTCATCACACAATAACGTTCGTTATGCAATAATGTTTGTTATGCAATAAGGTTTGTTACACAACAATGTTCATTATGCAATAACATTCATTACACAATAATGTTCATTACGCAATAATGTTTATTACACGATAAAGTTATTTAACATATACTTAAATAATAATGTGATTAATTAAAGGTTTATTCTTTCACTTATTATATTACAAGAATTTAATAAAGAAAAAAAATTTATATCGATTTATTTTATTAAATTTGGAATTTATTAAAAGTCAAATTTAAAGAATAATAAGTCATAGATGCGACAGTAATTGTGGCAGATTAAAATGAATCAGATTAAAATGAAACTGGGGACCTCTCTTGCTTAAAGATTAAGCCCGTTTTAAAATTTAATTCCAGGTTATCCACCCGTTTATAAAACTACTATCCGGATAAAGAATCGAGTTATAAAAATGACCTGGGTAACCCGGTTAACCTGGTTGACCACTTAACTCTGTAAAACAAATAGAGTATTTGATGGTTTGCATCTGTGTGATTTCCTATCCACTTGACCCAAATGTTTGGATATCGAAATCTTGTTTTATAAATAAACTATTTTAAAGTGTAAGACCTAAGGATTAAGAGCTCCAGCCCACAAAACGTCACCGTTTTTCTAGTTTTTTTAAAGGAAAAAAATTCTTTTTAAAAATTTGGTTAAAAAATAAAATAAAATTTAAAGGTATTAGTTTTGAAACTTAATACCAAATTACGCTTCCCGGCATCCATTCATAGAAAGGGTTTAAAAAAAAACTTAATGCCGTGTTCCAACTATGAGCCAGTACAAATCAGAGCTTGTAAGTGTTTTTCAAAAAGGTGTACATGCTGCAAAGAGTCTGGTGAGTTTTGAGAATTAATACAAGAAAGGACGTTAAGATCTATTTGTACAAGAAAGTACCAAAGGGAAAAAATATTCATAAAAATAGTTATTAATTAGGGCGTAAGTAATATTCGAGAAATTCGAGAATATTCACGAGTTCATCGATGATCTAATCAACATAGTGTCATGTACATAATGGGCCATTTTCTGATTGGCTTATTCCTATGTGATAAACCCGAGCTTTTCCGAAATTTACAAAAGTCCCACCTGATTATTGCATATGAGTTATATTGATAGTTTTATTTGAAATATAGTTTACAATGATTACTTGCTACATTATTCGTTATTACATGTTGCCTCCTTATTTATTATAAAACCCACTTATTTTTTTTTTTACCTCGAACACACCTCAACCCGATATACATTTAAACCCATCTTGATTACCTTCGGCGGGTCTGATATCTCCCAACCTATAGTAACACCATGATAAACTTTGCAATAAAATCAATGATTTCTTATTTATACATTATAATTTTTTTCCAAATGAATGTCCAGGAGAAGACAACCTTCAAAATTGTCTCAATATTTATATTAGAGGACCTACTTATTATCGTAAAGATTTTGCCTATAAAAATGATCTTTTATTGAAAAGTAATTCACGAGTAATTCATATTCCGGTGGTATTTGTCCATCCGATAGATGTACTTGATGTTCAAAGTGCTATTATATGTGGCAAAAATTTAAATTTTACCGTTATTGCAAGATCAGGTGGTCATTCTTCTGAAAGTTATAGTATTGGCGATAGTAATTGTATTTAATCATTGATTTTAGGTACATGAATAAGCTTATAATAGACGCAAACACACAAACTGCGAAAATCGGACCAGGAGTTACTCTTAATACATTATATTATAGTTTGAGTGAGCAAGATTTTGCTTTTCCGAGTGGTGAATGCTCTACAATTGGTGTTGGTATTATGATGGGTGGTGTAAGTACTGTATTGTTTAAATCTTATTATTTTTTTCGCCATTTTGGCTACGAATAAGTTAAAATAAGGTTTTTATTTTTAATAGGGACTTGGAGGTCTCATGCGAAAATTTGGAACCTCATCTGATAATCTTCGTGATGCTCAAATTGTTTTAGCAAACGGAACAATAGTTGATCATGTAAAAGAATATCCTGATCTTTTCTGGGCTCTTCGGGGTGCTGGAAATGCTGGTTATGGTATTGTTACTTCTTTAACTCTTAAGATCTATCCTATTCAGAAGATCGTAACTAGCATGGTTTTTACTTATGATTTTGATCAGACTAAATTAGTATATTCAGTGATGAATGAGTTGGGGAACAGTTTTCATCAAAATTTATATATAGAAACCAATCATGAAGATGATATTCAATTCGTAATTCGCGGACTTTATTTAGGCTCTCTAAATGAAGCAAAACCTCACGTACAAAAACTTATTGAACTGACTAATCCTAAAAATGAATCATATGTTGAAGGAGATTGGTATAACACTTTCACTATAAATGACATTGGGAGTAGGAATATTTATAAAGATAAGACTTTTTATATTGATTCATCAGGACTATCTTGCGAAGGTGTTGAGTATTTAATGGGATTTATGAAAAATTTCACGACTAACTTTTTGGTAGTAACAATGTTAGTTACTGGAAGAGTTAACGAAATTGGACGAAATGAAACGGCATTTGTTCACAGAGGTTTGCTGTATATGATGCAAATTCTAATATATTTAGATGAGGTTAATTATGAAACCCGTCTAAAAGATTTAGAAATTTTTTCTCGAGCCTTTTAAGAAAATTATACTAGTTATGAAAGTTATCAAAATCATATTGATAAAGATTTATATGATTGGCAATGCCGGTACTATGGTGAACATTTTGGAAAATTAGTTGAAATTAAACAAAAATACAATCCCAGTGATTTATTTAATTGGAATCAAAGTATACCAACTAATACTGAAATCTCATGTAATTAATTAAAAGTTATTTGGATTTTTATTTTATACAACTTTTTAGAATTTTGTAATTAGCGATCCGCGAAATAATAAACAATTGAGAGCTAATTAAAGATTAAATCTTTAAATTTTTAATTTACTTTCTAAGTTTTTAACATTAAATTATGCATATTAAAAAAAAAAAGCGTAAAAAAAAAGATAATCACATAAGCTGCAGAGATAGCAATGTTGCATCTAGAGTCACAGAATTAGCCCTATAAAAAAAGTAGTCCGGGTGGTGTTACGGTTTAGCACTGTAATGGCACGTGTACTATGGCACGTATATGCACGCTACACGGAATGGCACGCGTTTAAAATGATACGTATCAGCACGTTGTGAATGTCAAGAATAGCACGTGTAAGCTTTTTATACGGAATGGCACGCATTTGGGATGACACGTATAGGCTCGTTTGTTCGAATTACACGTATTCCTGACACGTGTATCTCGTATGGCCAATAAAATCGCAGGATCAGGTGTAACGCAAAAATTCAAAACAACCACTTTTTTTAAAAAATCCTCTGTATCTCAAAATCCCGCCCTATGAAAAAAAAATTTCGGAAAAACATGGAAGCTGAACACGGAAACATACATAAAAATATGTAAAAAATACGTAAAATGTACACTTTCCGTGTTTTTGGACAGGAAAACACACTGTATTTTCTGTGTTTTCTAAAACACGAAATGTCCTTTTCCGTGTTTCAAAATACAGTGTATTTTCCTGTTCAAAAACACAGAAAGTGTACATTTTACGTGTTTTTTACATATATTTACGTATGTTTCCGTGTTCAGCTTCCATGTTTTTCCGAAAATTTTTTTTCATAGGGCCGTCTATGAAAAAGCTCTTTAATTCCTAACAAAAAAAATTCCTTGCAAAATTTTGCCATAGCATGTTTGTTACCACCATCCCTTCACAATTATATCATACTCTAACTAAATCGAATTCACTTTTACTTATAACTCGTAAGAAATATTTGCACGTGAACTTACGTGTGCCTCGACCATGCCAAACCCCGTGAATTTGGCTTAGTAAAGTGTAGCAAAACCCGGTCCATTTACGGTCCAAAATATGCGGGCAGACGGTCCAATTCAGGCCATTTTAGTCGAGCAAACACGGAATTCACACGTGCAAACCCGGTTCTCTGCCGTTCGTGCTTTTCCATAGAAACAAGTACATATCCGGATGGATTTTTTTATAGGGTAACGTTTGACGTGACGTATTAATATGATTATATATAAATTTTATATGACGTAAAGGGTGATGTGAAAAAGTAGCTACCTTAATGTTTGCAATTCTAGTTTTAAGATAGAAAAAATTGGTTATTCGTCGATCACGATCAGCAAATAACCAAAATTCTTGAATACATAGAGATAGAAAAAATTGGATATTCGTCGGTCACGATCAGCAAATGACAAAATTCTGGACTGTCCGTGGACAGGGCCAGTGATTTTCTGTGTTTCACATAACACCACAGAATTCACATAATTACAGTCAAATCACATAATTACGGCTTTATCACCGCAGAACCCCACATAATTTAAGAATTTCAAGAAATCTGCACAGAATTTGTGATTTTATCTGTAGTGCTACCATCATATTTCTAAAATAAGAAAAGTTTAAATAATTTCGAAGTAGATATATAATAATATTAATTTTTAAATACTAACCCAAAAAGTAAAGTAATTTAATTCATAGTCGTGTTAAACTCAAAGAAAGTAATATCACTAAAACAGGTGTAATTATATTGAGGGCTGTGTAAAAAATGTGAAAATTCTTTGTCGCTTTAATAAAATACGTACAATCAATAAATAATTACTTAATTTGAATGATTCTATAATTTTTTTTTATTTTAAATTTACACTGTATTTTGTATAAATATAAAAGCGGGTTCAATAACACAATTAATAACAATTATATCTAAAAGAAAAAGTATTACAATTTCAACTCGACTTCAAGTACATCCAAATACTTTTCGTATTGACAATAATATTTTAATATGTGAATATTGTAATGAACCCGTGGAATGGAAATCAAAATCAACAGTTGACAGTCATTGTAATAGCAAGAAACATAAATCAAATAAAAGTAATTTTGAAGCTCAAGAACATGCTAAAAAGCAAATATCCATCCGAGATAGTTTAAGTGCAGCAGATATTAAAAATGAAGTCATTGAAGATTTAATTGAAATATTTGCTATTGCTGATATTCCACTGGAAAAAGTAGACCGTTTAATTCCATTTTTTAGGAAGCATCTAAAATATGGTGGAACAATTCCTCAATCTTCAACTCTAAGACAAATTTATTTACCACGCATCTTTGAAAAACATAAAAATAATCTTAAATCATTGTTTAATAACAAACCTGTTGCAATTATCATGGATGAGACAACTGATAGTTGTGCTCGCAGTGTGGTTAATACACTTTTCATATATCGTGATTCTACTAAACTAGTTTCAGTTGATTTTCTTGAACGTGTTAATAATGCAACAATGGGTCAAACTTTAATTTCTATTTTATCAGATTATAATATTCCTTATAATATTACATGTCTTTTTTCATCTGATTCGGCAATGTATATGAAAAAATGTTACAAAGAAGTGTTGGCACCATTAATGCCACAACTTATTCATTCGCCTTGCTGTGCTCATATTCTTAACTTAGTCGGGTAATTATTATTTTCATTTTTAAAATAAATATATATATTTATAGTATAATTATATTATATAAATTTAAATTATTTTTAGTGATACGTGGAGAACTTTTAAGGATTTTTCTATTTTAACAATTTTTTTGGCGAAAGTAAAAGATGTGTTTGTAAAATCACCTGCACGAAAAGGCCGATATATAACTCATTTAAAAATGCATGGTGTTATTAATCCATCCAAAATTCCACTTCCAAATGCAACAAGATGGAATTCATGGTTTCGAATGATTTTTTACTCAAAAACCTATATCGATTATTGGCATGAATTTTTTTCTCATGAATTAACAATAGACAAAAATCATGAAACTTTATTAGAAATTAACTCGTATTTACAAAACCAAATAAATTTTGGAATAATTAAAATTTATATTAACTTTATTTCTATTTTTGCACAAGAATTCGTTCAAGACTTAGATTTTTTTCAACAACAAGCTCGACCTATATTTCCCTTGTAGAAACCCGGTTAGAACAACTCACTGCATATCTTGAAACAAATCGTCATGCACAATACTTTGGTCAAGAATTGGAAAACCTTATTATCAATCTTCAATTTGATCCATCAAATTTTTATACTATTTTTCGCAATGCATTTAATGCAGCATATGATAAATTCTCAGCACACATTCCACATCATCCAGCTCGCAAGTTATTTCAAGCATCTCATGTATTTGATCCTGCCTATATTCTTGTCAATGATATTTCAAGAAAGGATATTCGTAGTTATGATATCATCAAAGAGCTTAAAAACCCGTCAGATGCATTACTCAGTGAATGGTCAATCTATTGTAATTTGCCATTTGAAGAAATGGAATTGGATGTATTTTGGTTAGATTTACACTCACGGCTTCCAATTTTATCAAACATTGCACTTAATTATATTTGGTTACCCATTTCAAGTTGCAGTGTTGAACGCAGTTTTTCATTATATAATTCGCTTTTAGATGAAAATAGACAAAGCTTGTCTAAAGAGTCGTTAAAAAATTTAGCAATGTTATATTTCAACGGAATTTAGAATTTCTTTTTATTAAATAAAATTTTTTATTATGAATCGGTCATGTGTTATCACATAATTGCACATAATTTGTTATCTAGTATCGCATAATTGCACATAATTGGCCATTAGTATCACATAATAACACATAATTCTCTAAAAACCGTTCACATTACATTACATAATTTGGTTTTCGGCACCACATAATTTGCGATTTTGCACCACAGAAAATCACTGGCCCTGTCCGCGGATAACCCGAGTAATACACGATCTGATACAATGCAAAGGAATTAGGCAATCGGAAAACATAGATTTTATTTATCCCAGATCGGCCCGACATGTACGCAAAGCGAATTTTCAAACTTGTCTTAGAATACTACCCTATAAGAAAATTGGACCGGGCACGGGTTGCGTCGGATAGGCACTGGCCTTTGTGGCACGGGTCAAGATACGGATTTGTACGGGCATGATCCGAATTGGTACGGATTCCGTGGACCGTATGCCCGTGACAATTGGACCTCAGCAGTTTACTAGTCGAATCGGCACGGGATTTGGCACGGATAATGAACGTAAATTCACGTGCTACCGAGATAACGATGTGGATTAACTATTAAAACATAAATTTACATTACATAAGTAATCAAACACGCTAACTGCATATGAAGAAAAATTTTGTAAGGAATTTTTTTTGTTAAGACACACAGGGAAGCTTCATCAGTGAATCATGAGATATCGCTCTTTTTTTAAAAAAAAATCCTTTACTGATCTTTCGCTCGCCGCGAAACGAGCCAACACGTATCACGAGCCAACACGTGTATAACGTACACATACGAACGTGCCACCCTTTGCCGAATGTCGTGCCAAAACGTTCCTGTGCGTGCCACAAGATCCGTGTCATTTCGAGCATTCCCGACACTAACCCGTAACACAACCCGTACCACTTTTCTTATAGGGCTAATTGAGCATAACAAAATGGATGCCTCCAAGTGAAAGTCAGGATAAAATTCTTTATATAACGGAACACGTGCTTTTAACTGATCTAACTAGAATAATTAATTGTACAGTTTTTTTGATCATTTATTAGCATCATTAAAAGATCGAATGTCAGTTGTCTAAGGAAGGCTTCCTGGTTCTCATTTGAAGCTGGAGGAATAAATTATCGCTCACTATATGGATACTACCAAATTTTAACGTCATAATCTTAATTTGTAATTTTATGTACTAAATTTATTTTGTGTTAAGGTTCTTTTTAGAATTTGTATCACTTGTATAAATAATAATAAGTATTTCTGTGAACGAATTCGCCGTGTAACTTTGCGGATTATCAGGCAATATGTTGCGTAAATAAATGGTATAACATATGTTGTAATTGGAAACGGAATTTAGAATTTTATATAAAAGCAACATTTTGGAATTGTTTTTATCATATGAACATTATACTCTAACCTTAATTTAACTAGGAAATTCCAAATCCAGGTAAATTTCTGCTCCGTACGTATGTACGTACGTACAAGGTAAATTTTGCAGGTGACACGAAACCAAAAAAGAAAGTTAAGGAAGTCATTATAAATCTTCACTCTTTTATTTTTAGATATTTCTCTAAAGAAGATTTAAACGCATATATTCTAGTGCTTTTTCGCATATAGCCTAATAAAAATGAATTGATCGTTTCCAATTATATCACTTAAATAATTCAACAGAAGGTTTCAAAATTAAAATCGGAGAATCTTATTTTATTTTTCCGATTATAATTAATATAGTAAAAATGCTATTTAAATATTCCTACTTATTTGTTAATTTTGAAACCCAAATATTTTGATTGTATCTTTTCAAATAATCAACAATAAAAAATTTATATCAAAATAAGTGCAGGAGATAAAATTTTTGCAAATTGCGAAGCTTGATCATAAGGATTAATTTTTTTTTTTTTTTAAAAAAAAAAATATAGAGATTTCATGTACTACTTCGGGAATGAAATTAATCTAGTTCATCCGATTAATACATAGTCGTAATTGTAAAAGAATAATTATTATTGTGCTTAATTTTATTTAAATTGCCATCAGGTAAATAAGCCAAACAATTATCATAAACTTTTGTCAATGTATATAAACATTAATATTTTATGCAGTAAATTTTATCGAAAGACATGTTGTTTAGGCCATATGTAATTGGTGCAAGTGTTTGTTTGCGTACAGGAAGCAAACATTGATTGCATTTATAATTTGTGTTTGCGGTTAATCCGTAGTTTGAGACATTAAGTAAATTTGATTCAATACTTTGATTAAATCATTCCTGTTCATATATTGCTCATGCCACAGTCTCGTTTACTTGCTTTAATTATGCAATATTGGATTACTACTACTTAATATATCGATTAACTTCTTGCATTGATTTAGAACTATCAATTCAAACTAGAACGAATTTACCATGCATCCCTTATTAGATCCACTAACCCTCATTGTAGTACACCCTTACCCGTATTATTAAATGCTTATTTGTGACTGTATCACCCAAATTTCTTATCGTTATATTGGCTCTTTTCATTTTTCAATGGTTTGGCACTAGTCTGCACACAAAATTTTTTCTCGGATAATTTTTATTCACCGAAATGATCGAAATTTCCTATTAATAAACTTTTTTAATCGTATAATAATTTGCCAAAAGTGAATTGATTACACAATACTGAAACTCATATTTTATATTTAACTACTTAGTTTGCATCAGTGTTTGAATTAAAGAATTTGTTCGTATACAGCATACAAATCATTTTAAAGGATAATTACGTCTTGATGGTTGGCAAATAATCGATGACAAAGAATTGTAGACAATTTATATAACAATAAATAATTACTTAAATTTGTGAGTATTTATATACAATTGTTTAAAGATATTAATTTTTTTTTTAACGAATTTCTACTTTCTTAATAAATTTTAATAATAATCTCAACTTTCTTCATTCTTTATAATTTTGTTGATGTAATTAATAACATTATGGGAAATTTTTTCCATTAAAGTTACTAAAAGAATCAAGTCTATGGATTCTCAAAATACACAAAGTGAACAAACTGAATTTCGATACATTGATGGTAGAAGATTTCATAACGTGGAAACTTCCATGTATCATTTACCAAATGATGACAATGAAACAAATCGATTACACTTACAGCATTTTTTAATAAGATATCTATATCAAAGCAACTTTTCTGCTCCTGTCAATCAAATTTTGTCTAAACCAGGTGCCAAAGTCCTCGATGTCGGGTAATTATTATATGTTTAAGTAATTATCCTTTGCAAGTTTTTAATTATAAATCTATTATGTTTCATATGATGAAATCAACATTTAAAATATTTATCATAATTTTTGAGCTATGAATTTTCAATTTTTAATTTTTTTCAAAAAAATTGAATTTAAAACATCATTATTCTTATTGTAACTAAAAACTTTAAACCAACTTATTGATATTTGTGTAATGGATTCCTTTGAAAATGATTCAAAATTATTATTTTATTATTCTTATTATTATTATTATTATTATTATTATTACATTTCATTGCATTAAAATCTTATGTATATGCTATTTTAGGTGCGGTGCTGCTTCATGGTCTTTTGACATTGCAACCACGTACGTACACATGTCTGATGCATATTCAAAAATAATTATGTAATTTATTTTGATCTTATTAAAATTATTAATATTTCTAATGTTTTCTTAGGTATCCATTAGCTAAAGTTATTGGATTAGATATATCTCCATATCAATCAACTATGATCAAACCTAAAAACTTTGAATTCGTTAAAGGAAATGTTCAAGAAAGATTACCATTTGATGACAATACTTTTGATTTTGTATTTCAACGATATTTATTATTTGGTATTACCAAGGAGAAGTGGCCACATGTAGTAAATGAGTTGGTCAGAGTTTTAAGACCAGGTGGATTTTTAGAGGTATTTTATTTGAAATTTAATGATATTTATTAATATGTAAATATTTTGTGTTTTTGTTTATTTTTTTTTTTTTTAAAAAAAAAAAGTTATGTGAACCTTCTGGTCCATTTGAAGCAGGACCAATTACTAAACGTTTTTGGGATTGTGGTATGTATCTCACTGTTATGATAGCTTTATTCTTTTACTTATATAATAGTTTATTTAATTGTTATAAAGAATCTGAAATATTAGAAGAACGAGGATGTGATTTTGACTTATATCAAAAGATTGAAGAATATGCACGAAATCAAGGTGTTTACTTTATCTAATATATTATAATTTATGAGTATTGATGATTTATACCAGGAATATTAATATCCGGTGCTATATCTCAAAAACGTATTAAGTAAACGGGATCGGTCTCTAAGTAAAAATGTTTAGGACCCCCAAAAACTTCTCGTAGTATTACCCTAACCCTAATTTTAACTTAATATATAAAAGTTAAATTTTAATAAAAAACTATTATAGCATATGTGTGGATACTAATATCCCCTGGTATAAAATAGTTACATCATAATTTATAGTATCATAATAATTTATTAATAATTATATGTTCTCCATATTAGGTCAATTAGAAAATAATAAAAAAGAATCTAAACGTTGCTATTATGGTACGGTTTATAATAATGTCGAATTTAATAAAGCGGTAATGTATTGTATAAATTAAATCATTCTAAAAAAAAAAAAAAAAATAAAAGTATTTAATATTATATTAAAATTAACAGGTTCTCAATAATTTGAATTACGCGTATGCTTCTCTTAAACCTATTTTATCAAAAAAATTGCAAGTTTCTGATGAAGAATATGATGAGTTGGCTAAAATATCTGAAAAAGAGTCTGTGGAACATAATACTTATTATCATATAGTTCGTGTTTATGCAAGTAAAGTTATTTGAAAATAATAAAAATTCATATGTATAATTAATATGAATAATTTTTGAAGTTAATGCTAGAATTAAAGCATATTTAATATATGATATTTAAGTTTTCTAAGATATATTTGTTAGTTTTTTTAAAAGATAAAATTTTAATTAAATTTTATAACAAAATAATCTTATTTAATTTCTTTTTACTTAAAATATTTAATATTTATTTGAATATCTGATATCATTATTTCATTTGTATTTAAATCGTTTAGTATTTATAATTTTAAAGTTATTTAGAAATATACTAATAAATATATAAATCGGTTAAAAATTAAAAGCATTTAATAGTTTATTAAAATAGCAGATTATAAATAATATGGTCTTCTTATATGCTTCACTTAAAGCTACTTTATCAAAAAAAAAGTTTCTGACGAAGAATGCGATGAATTGACTAAAGACACCTGAAAAAAAATTATTAGACTTGATTATTATTATCGTTATTATTACTGTATTATTATTATTGTATTATTATTATTGTATTATTATTATTGTTATAATTATATATAGTTAATGTTTATGAAAGTAAAGGTATTGATAAAATAATACGAAGGACAGGGTGAAACCTATTCTAAAATAATGAATCAAAAAATTCAATATGCGTGATGGATGTGAATGAAATATGTTAAATAAAATTAATTTTATCCTGTTTAAAATTTTTTTTAAATAATTAAATTATTTATTTAATTACTTTGGATATTTTTATTTTCTTTACCTCTAATATTAATCATTTAGCATTTGAATGCTGAATATAAAATTATTTTAGACAAGAGAGTTGAATTATTTTTATTGAAAATATAAACTTTAAATAGAATTTTCAATCTAAAATAGATATCTTATGAACTTTTTTAAAACAAATCAAGTTACTGATTTTGAATTAAATCTGTGACGTATTTATTTAAAAATCAATGATCTTAACTCTTATTTATTTTTATTTGTAAGCTTATTTATATAATGATAAATTCTTTTACAAGTTGAGAGTACAATTGTTAGGCGAAACTGTTTTTGCAAATGACAAAAGGCGAAACCTAAACCTGGCGAAAGACAAAAGTGGTGAAACTCTGGTGAAAGGCGAAACCCCTGACAAAGGCGAAATCTCTAGCAAAAGGCGAAACCCCTGGCAAAAGGTGAAACCAAATTAAAATTTTCTGTTTTCTTGTATTGTGGTAAATTGTGATATCTCATGATCTTGTAATCAGAATTGAAAAAAATTTATATCATTTGAATCCTCTCACTGAGAGAAATCAAATGGCATAAATTTTATTTAATTCAAATAACGAATTCATAAGTGAATCCACTAGGGTGTCCATGAGTTGGCAGATCATGTGATAATCAGATAAAAGTCTTAAGATTTGTAATGTTAGAGTTGTTAGGGTTAGAGTCAAATTTAGGATTTAAATAGAGAATATATAATAAATTAGTAATAGTAAAATTAGTCAAAAATATTTTTTATTAGAATGCAAAGGGTGGTTTCTTATCTAAATTCTCTGGATAAAGAAAGCTTTCTTTGCAAATTTGCTAATAGTGTCATATTCTATTTGATTATGATTTTCTATTAGTAAATTAGGTGCAGATCATCACATGATCTGTATAACTTGGATGATGTAAATTTTGTGCTAGAATAAGATAATTTTGTGATTTTTTGTGAACAATTTGAAGCGATTTTGTGCAATTTTGTGTTATATAAAGCAAATTTTGTGGTTTGTTGTAGATTGATTTGAAGCAATTTTGTGGGTTAATTTGAATTTTGTGATGATAGATAAAATATTTTTATTTACTGTAAAAAGTTCTATATAAAATATAAAAAAAGTAAACTATTATCGACACAAAATATACTTTCATATTCTTTAACCCATGTATTAATAGTAAGTGTGATAGATTTAGGCATTGAAGAGAAAACATTCTTACAAAAAATAATTTATTAACTTCAAAATGTAATTCTCTTGATAACTACAATTTTGTCATGATACTAATATAATATTTTTTTAATAAAAAAAATTAAACAATAGTAATTATCATTATTATTACTATTGTTCAATAAAAAATACATTAGTTTAAAAATTAACAAAAATAATTCAAAAATAGCTAGCATTTTTGAATTTAAAAAATACTATTTATATTCAATAGTAAACTCTTTCACAGCTAATATATGAAATTTGCTGTAAAAGAACTCAATTATTAAAATAAATAGTTTATTGTAAAATTATGTATATACAAACCAATTTGATCAAATTTTGTAAAATTTTGTAGCTGTTGTGATTATTACAAAATTTTGTAACTTTTGAAATATTTGTGAAACACATTAGCATCCCTGCTCATAGTTATCCTGGTAGATTTGGTATTAGATATTGATATTAATGCATTTTTATATTTATTAATATATAATTAGCTTTGTAACTTGTTGGTTCAAATTGAGTGACTTTTATATATTCGATTCCTATCAACAAGAGGAATCGATTGGATTACTGGGCCATGAAATATTTATGATTAAGCTATTAAAATATATATAATACTATAGCAGTTATACAACATGTCATGTAAATTAGCTACAATATAGAGTCAAATAACTAATGCACCTAAATTTCATATATAAACTTTTCAATTTATTTCTGGGTATTATTGCAACTTCTCTAATATTCATTGGTTCTTTTTATAAAATTTCAAGAGCAGTTTATAATAAAATCAAAAAAAATCTTAATTATGAAGTTACCATATCCTATAATGGATAAGCATACTCTTTTTTGAAATTTTAAACTCAAATATCTTTATAACTATCAAATCAAATTTAATAACTTTTTAATTTAAATTTTTTAAATCTATAAAATTTAAATAAATAAATTTTATTAAGTTTAATTAGATAATTGTCAAAATATTTGAGTTTAAAATTTCAAAAAAGAATGTACTTATTTATGATAAAATTCAGTACCATATTTGCACATAATAACGCACAGTGGTAAAATTATGAATTTTAGCCTAAATTAAGCTTAATTCAGGCCAAGGCTTGAAAGAACATCCTGGCCCACTATTATGCAAAATAAGGTAGCCTATTTTTTTATATTTTTTACTGTTTGTTTATAAGTAATACAAATTATTTTATCAAAATGGGGAGTCTTCTAAAGCTTGACTCTTTATAAAATTATGCAATATATAACTTAGATTAGTTCAAACAAAACAAAGCAAGATAGCAAAGGCAAAAACATTGAATATATAAAAAATAGCTATTTAAATCAGTTTTGCTTAACTAAATAAAAGTGTCAGAAATAGGATTTTACTATATATAAATTATTATCTCTAACCCAACTTTAACTATAACCCTAAAAATTGAAAAATCAGAAAAATTAGATAATTTTGTAAGGTGCCAGGCTTTAAATGTTTTCAAAATGGTCAATTAGAACAATAATTTAGTTGATAGTTCTAATTGTCTATTTTGAAGAATGTCTAAAGCAAAGGCAAATTATATAATCAACTACTAATCAAATTATAGAATTTTGATAATCACTGGAAGCAAAAAATCTGATAAATCCAAAAAATAGTAGTTTAAACCTATCTCAATATGTCAATCAAAAATGGCAAAAAGGAAATTTTGTTTATATATCTATTTAAAACCTAATATAGGATGACCTAACTCTAAAGTTAATTAAAAATTATTAAATATAAGTTGCTTCTACTTTAGATATCTCTCTATTTTGGTGAAATGATATATATTACTTATAAACAAACAATAAAAATTATAAAAAAAATATGCTAACTTCACAATCAAGATTATTTTTCATTTTATTATAAACTGCTCTTGAAATTTTATAAGAAGAGCCTCTAAATACTAAAGAAGTTGCAAATAATACCTAAAAATTAAATTGATAGATTTTTTATTATTAAATAAATACAATAAGCAAAATTTTCCTAAATTTTATATATAAAATTTAAGCATATTAGTTTTTTGACCCTATATTAAAAATTTTTTAAAATGTGATCTGTTCAATATCACAAACTACTCTAGCAGACAATCTATAAACAATTCTTGGGGACAAATAAAATCACATAAATAGTTAGGACAGTTAGAGTTAAGGTGCTCTAGTAATATCATATGAATTGGACTGTTCTCACAACCGTGTCGTAGTTGTAATAATAGCAATCTTACAGATAAAATTTTCGATGTAGCTTTGATTGAATTTCAAGTTAAAAGCACAGTAGAATGCAAAAGATGCGATACCATCTCTGAATATACAAATGAAACACAAGAAATCCAGTTCACAAAAGCTATATCTGCGACAGGGCTTGCAAGAGGAATATCTCGTAATGCATTACTAAGTTCATTAGCCATATTAGGAATCACAAACCAAACAAGCAATAAAATATATTATTATTACCAAAAAATGTATTTTGACTCTATTATAGCTGGTGCAAATTCTACAACTGAAGAAGCTTTAAAAAAATGTATTGAATATACATTATTACAAAATAAAAAATTAATGGCTATAGGATTTGATTGTTCATGGTCTCATGTGCGAAATGCGAACCAGGCTAGTAAGAACTTATATATCAAGAAATACCACCTGGTATAAAACTTTACATATAGGCATTAGTTTGATCCATAGTTAATTTTGATTATTTTTGTTTATCATAGATTATTCTCATAAGCCTGTTATCACATTTTATGTAGTAGAAAAGACAAAATTCGTGAAAGAAAAAAAATCAGGACTTACTAAAACAATTCATAAAAGCAATTTTGATAAAACTGCAAGACAAATAGAACATACCATTTTGATTGAAGTTTTAAACAAAATTAACCCATTATTAGAGGATACTGAATTACACTTAGAAATATGTATTGATGGTGATTTAGACTTGAACAAAACTCTTGCAAATGTACCAATTGTGAATAAGGTATATACTGATCTAAAACATCTTACACAATATTAGAAATTCCTTACGTATTAAGTATAAATTGTTTTTTAAAAAATTTTATAAAGTATTAATACCTTTTTAAACAAAAAGCATATCCAATTTCACGCATTTGAAAATCATATTATGCGCTGGTTTTGTAGATACATTTATTCAGCGGCCTTGCAAAAAGCAAGACAAGATCCTAATGCACCAACTGAAGACCAAAAACAACATACACAGATAGAAGACCTTATTAAACATTTACAAAATAATCATTCAGATTGTTGGCCTGACATTTGTTGAATCAAGGATGATCCCGAAATTATTTTGCAAAAACCAACTCTTTGCAATTCACCAAATAGCAGAATTGCCAACTTTCAAAAACTTCTTGAAACTATTTTTACATTACCTCGAGACCAAGGAATTGTTATATTTAATCAGACATCCTAAAATGAAGCATTCAATAGAGTAAAGCTTGTATATTTAAACAAAAAGATTGAATATTGGCAATTATATGCAGCATGCTATGCAATGGCTGTGTTGCATTATAATGAAGGATATGCCTATTTGCTTTCTGATTTCAGGAGATTTACTGCAGAGAACCTTTTGAAACAGAAGACCTTTTAAATATTGGCACAATAGAAAATGAATGCTCTGCAAAGCAACAATGGAATGTAAAACAAATACAACAGCGTAATCAAATGCGTGCTGAAAAATATGCCAATGAGCAGATGGAATTAGCTGGTTTTAATTTGACCAGGTAATAGATATAATATTATAATGCTAAACAGTCTAATTTTTATTTGTGAATAATATAATGAATTCATAGAAAATTTTATTTTTACTTGGTAAAAGTTATTTAATATATAATTTTTATTATACTATAATACAAATTACTATACAAACTAAAGATTCTATAGACTAGTTAGTTTGTGATGGTTAGAAAGTAGATAAATTTTAATAAAATTATATATTGGGTAACTTTTATTTAAGTAAAAATGGAATTTTCTAAATTAATAATACAGGAATTAGTCTCTTATAAGATAAAAGCCAAGGATCAGCTTCGTGTTAATGAGTTTTACCCATCCTTTGCTTTACTGATTGATGACTTCGATATAAATATATGATGTATTGGTTGCCATACTTTTCTAAAGTATTCAACAAAAGTCTTTGTGCGATGTGCCATATATATTAAATATTTGGTTGGAATGAAAGAATTTTAAACCCAGATAAAATAGAAAAAATAGCAAAAGATTATAAAGATCAATCTATGAGTTTAACACATGTTGAAGTAATTGCAGAAAAGATTTTTAAATACTCTAATTTGAGACCTGGACAAATAGATAGCATAAAATATTATATGGAAGAAAAAAAAGATACGCTTGTTATTATAAAAACTGGAGATAGAAAATTCATCTGTTATGCAGCCTCTGTGATCCTTTTCGATGGTCTTACAATAATTATTTCTTCGTTAAAATCATTGACTCAAAACCAAATGGTTTGTATAAAAAAAAGTTTGAAAAAATTAATTAATTAGCTTTATTTTTAGAGATATTTCATTCAATTAGAAATCCCATATAGTGCTTTGATGAAATTATCACAAGAAACAATCGTATATGAATCAATGCTTATTGAGAAATACCCCTTGGTTTTACCTGTTTGCTTTATGTTACTCCAGATGAAAAATTACAATTTGTAATCGATGAAGCTTATTGTATTTTTGATTTTAGCCATTTTAGGTGAGAAAATAAAAAAAATAAAATCATAAAATAATAAAATAATAATAATCACCTTTTCTTTCAGAGAAGAATAGAGAAGATAGGCATTCTAAAACAAGATTATTCTAAAACTCGTATTATGGTGCTAACTGCGACATTCTCCTGAAATGATGTAAAAGCTCTTTAAAATACAAGTCACTCTCGTTATAGTGAAGTCCTCGGGCTGTAAAATTTCTTCACTATATTGAGAGATTCACTATATCGAGAGCCCTTTATTATAGTAATAATAATTCTGTTCTAAAAAAGTTCTTCATTATAGCCAATCTTCACTATATCGAGAGTTCACTATAATGAGAGTGACTTGTAATTTGAATATTGATGTGTTTGCAATTGCAAAAGGTACTGATCAATTACGCAAAGAATTACATTTCTTAATACAAAGTAAAGACTCTAACCCATCAAAACAAGTAATGAATTTGATAAAGAGTATAAAGGAAGCTGGTCACTCAATAATATATTGTGCATAAGTTAAAGACTGCTTTAAGGTTTATGAAATGCTAGACCAAATAAATGAAGAAATATCATTAGATAAGTATCATGGGCAATTAACAAAAAATGACAAAAAGAGCATAATGGTAAAATGGAATAAGGGCCAAATGCATTTGATGATTGCAACATCAGCTTTTGGCTTGTATAAATATGCCTAATGTTCGCCTAGTTCTATTTTACAATTTTCTAATGAATATTAGTAAGTATGCATTACAATATACAACAGTTTTTATTAAAAACATAATACTCAATATTTTCACAAATAGCTAGTCTTATTCAATGTGCTAGTTGGGCTGGATAGGATTAACAAAATGCTGAATGTGTTATCCTTTATTCTAAGAAGGATATTTGTACAAATTATACTATAATTATGGATGATAGGGAGAGATAATACTAGGTTAACAGGAACTGTTATATGTCCGGAGCTGGATGTATGGTCACATAGTGATACAATTGGGTAGATAATATAGCACAAATCACATGGTGGACAGACAAACAAAATTCAAGTCTGAGCTCTAGTATGTGTGGTCACATGGCAATGCAATTGGGTAGATCATGTAGTACAAATCATATGAGCGGACAGACAGACAAAATTCAAGTCTGAGCTCTAGTATATACAGTCACATGGTTATGCAATTGGGTAATTATGTAGTACAAACAAATCACATGGGCGAACAGACAGACAAAATTTGACTATTGATCATAAAAGGAGAGTCCTCCGCTACGCTCCGGACAATTACTATTTTCAGGTATTAAAAGTCTTATTGAATTGTTCTCAAATATATTCAATTGTAGTAATTAAGATAGTAATGAACAAACTGCTACCCAAGAACATTTTCTAGCTGAAGCATGACAAAAGATCTTTGAAGTAATACATTATTGTTTTACCTTCTATGAATGCAGGATTCAGCTATTATTACAATACTATGCATGGCCAAACTATCCAATTCCACTATTTTGCAATTTCTGTAATAATTATGCTAAACATGAAAAAGATAAACCAAGTCAAATAGATGTAAAATCAGAGATTTTAGATTTGCTAAAAGTAGTAATGCTATTATGTGAGAATAATAACATACCGATTATACCTTTAAATGTGGTAAAGTTTTTTGCTGTTCAAAAAATGCTTGACTTCAAAGTAGAAAACTACAATTAACAGAAGATCTTAGCAATCGTCAAAAAACAGAAAATTTACATATGAAGGCATTAGCTGAATTGGCTTTGCTAAACCTAGTTTGTTGTGGTTTTGTCAAACAGACAATTTTGCTTGAAAGAAGGGCTAATATGGCCTTCTTGATAGCTAGGTAATAATAGAAGATGTTGTTGAAAATGCTATTTCTATGCCACAAAAAGAAACATAGTTATATTGGATAAAAAAATAGCTTTATTAGTCTTTTTTATCAAAGTAATAAAATCAATAAAAATCATATTGAGCAAAGCATAACAGAACTTCTTTTTAATTGGCTATCATGTCAAATAATCTTTATCAAATATGATTGTCTAATTAAATATTAGTAAGTTTGATACTTTTGATATATTGAAATATAAAAAATTTTCGTTGCTCAATCTATGTTACATAAACTTATTAAAGGACTTATTTAATAGTTCTTATCATTATGGTTAAACATTATGATATGTAATATGACATTCTAGAATTATTGGTCACTAAAAACATTATTCATTCAATATTATAATCTTATAGATTCTATTGTTACAGTAAATATAACATGCAACATTTTTTTTTACATTGTATAGTACATATTTTTATACATTCGTATCCACAAACTATAGCTAACAAAACCAATGCCTCTAATCGTATGCATCTTTTATAACTATTTGAATAATCTAAACATTTATAAATAAGAGTTTTATAAGTATAGATAAATAAAAAAAACAAATATCATATTAGCTACTTAGCAGTCATATAACTATATATTTACCTGTAATACATTTGTTCTATACATTTATACTCGTGCCTTATGAAAGTTACACAGATTGTGAGATGTGTTAGATGTGTTTTGGCAAAACAAAATATCTATGTTATAGCCACAGAACATCCCAGTAAAGTTTTGTAGAAATTGGATGATTTTTTGGTAAGTCGTCCTATGATATACTCCTATTTCTTGTGTTTTTAATATGTAAATACAATGTATAAATTGAACTTCCATTATGCTGTAAACTTCTTTTTTTTTAAAAAAAAATCATTAAAGATTGAACTGAATAACACATAGACATTAAGATATCAAGGAGAAGTTATAACCTAATACTGTACTTAAAAATAAAGAAACGTTTCATATTTGACTAAATCATTAGACTTTAGAATTCATAAATATTGTACCAAGCATTTAAATAGCTTGCAGTATTTATAATAGCACAAATAATTTAATAAATTGACATACTTGCCCACGAAGGTTTTGTTTTAGGTAGGATTTAACAAATTATTAGTAAAAACCAACATCTAATAAAAGTCCTGCAGATTGAAGATGTAATTGATATATTTTTAAACAAGCTATTTACCTTGCGGCTGTATAATACAGTAATACCCCAGTAAAGTTTTGTAGAAATTGGACAATTTTTTGATCTCTTTTTCTTATATAAAACCTTGTGTAATGATTGACACAGAATACATAGAAATTTCTAGATTTGATATCTAGGTGTTCGATTTTTGTAATGTTACAAAGTGTTGATCTACCATCGATTTGATACGAATTTGGAAATATTTACACCCTACCCTTAAGTAACTAACTCCTTGTCTTATTTTTGTTTAATTTACTACACTTGTAATAAATTACTTTATATTGTCTCCCATTATGATATATTCTATATTATATTATTTATTTATTATTTTATCTATCACTAGTATGATACGGAACTACTATATATAGTTAAAATTAAGATAATTTGCATCAGAATGATTTTTATTGTTAGTTGCTATAAAAAATTCTATTATAATACTTGCTGTTTAGTGATCACAGTATATTAATAAGTTGAGATAGTTTGCATTAGAATTAACATAATTTTTATCTGAAAATTCTGTTACTAAACTTGCTATATAGTAATCACAATATGTGGTTAAGGTGAGTTAGTTTGCATCAAAATTATATATAAATTGCTTTCAATAATTTCATACAGTATTTAACTTGCTATTCTGATGACTACAGTATATAGTTAAAATTACATTGGAATTATTATTATATTTATCATGAATTACAGTAAAAAAAAATTTCTTTATGGAACTCACTATTCTAATGATCATAATATATTAATTGCATCGGGCAAACCTTACTATTCTTGTAACTATGAAAGTACTTAGGGTGTGTTAATTGCATTGAGATTAACATGATTTATTCATAAGTTACTGAAAAATTATGTTACAAAACTTACTTGCTATTCTGATTAAATGAGTTTACATTGGCATTATCATGACTTTTATTGTTGGTTATTGTAGACAAAATTCCATTACAGAATTTACTCATTATTCCAGTGACCTTAATTTTAGTTAATATTGGGTTAGTTTGTACTAAAATTACCATGATTCTATTGAGTTATTGTAAATAATTCTTTTACAGAACTTGCTATTCTGGTGACCACAATATGTGGTTAATTTGTATTGGAATTATCATACACTCTACTGTAAATATATTTATTACAAAAGCTACTCACTATTTTGGTGTTAAGGTAAGTTAGTTTGCATTAAATTGTTATAATTTTATTATGAAATAAAAATCTGTTACAGAACTTACTTGCTATTCCGGTGACTACAATATGATTTGCACATAAATTACTAAAAGAATTTATAGGACTTACTGCTATTCTGATTAAGATGAGTCTACATTGGAATCATCATATTTTCTATCATGAGTTTTGTAAACAAAATTTGTTGCAGAACTTATTATTCTAATGAATATAATACGTAGTTAAGCTTGAGTTAGTTTGCATTAAAATTGTCATGATTCCTTTTCAGTGATTTCTATTGTTAGTACTGTAAAGTTCTGTTGCCAAATTTATTATTATCTTTTGAACACACAGCATGTGATTCACCAATGCATGTTATTAGTGTTATCTATATCTAAGTTAATAATATCAAAGATATGTAGAACGCATAACACACAATAGTTAATTGAGTTCAATATTATTATGCAGAAGACTGTGAATGTCATAGTCAAGACATAACTTTGGACGTCTTGATTTCACAATATACGGTATATTTTTACTATAAAGTTTTGGAAAATAAAGTTTACATAGCAATGCATATATCTTATTATAGAATCAAAAGTCATCGAACTTAAAATCTTATAAATACAATCCGAATTCGATAAAAAAAATTTTAGGGCATAATCAGAACGAACTAATAATACGCGCGCACAATTCATACAGCGCACACTAGAATTATATGAAAATTTTTGCTGTTTTAGTCTAAAAAGGAAATGTGGGGGATCACAAGTAAAAATCTAACCAATAAATAAAACGCCTAATGTTTGATAATACATGTCATTACCACTACATACTTACGTGCCATGAAACATTGGGGTGCGTGGTATACTATGTAAATCAAACATATATGTGATATCATAAAAAAATCTATTATCGAATTTTTTTTTAATTTTTTTTATTAATAATTAATACAAATTTTTAAATAGATGTACAGCCCTAATGGTTCGATAGTTTTGAATAAAACTTCGCAAAGACAAGTATTACGTCCTTACAAACAAAGTTATAGAGCAATTCTTTAAATAAAACTAAATTTACCCCTTTCTTGCTGCTTTTTTTTTTTAAAAAAAAACATGTAGCATATTACTGTACAGACCCCTTTCTTTTTGCTACTTTTTTTAAGAAAAAAAAACACTTAGCATATTACAGTTTTTTCATGTTAAATAAATGAAATGATTTTATAGCCTTGTTTGTAGAGATATAATACTAGTCCTTGCAAAAATTTATTCAAAACTATCGAACCGTTAGGGCAGTACATCTATTTAAAATTTGAAAAAAATTCGATAATAGATTTTTATATGATACCACATATAGTTTTGATTTACATAGTATACCGCGCACCCAATGAAACATGTCACGAATTATAATCAAAAAAATCAATTTACAGAATTGGCACCATGATAAATAACCACGTTTGAAATTCGGTCAGTTCAAGAAATGAAAATTGAATGCAGTAAACTCACGTGAGATGAATTATTGCCGTTATTTGTCAAAATAAATAAAGCAAATAATTTGCAAATATTTACTTAAAAAAATAAAAAGCCCTATATTTTTTTCTCTATAAATACAACACGAATTCGATAAAAAATTTTTTGGGGAACAGCACCAGTACTGAGACGTAACGCTCAAGCACTAGCTATATAAAAATAAACAATTTCCTTTTTGGATAAAATGGGCAATGTGGCAGCTCATGAGGATACACCAAAGCATTAATCAACAAATCGAAATTCTAAAGTTTAAACAAACTTAGAAATAACCAGAAATTACCTGAAAATAAACATCAAGTAAAATGTTAATGTCGTTAATTAATTAATTAATTTGTTTGTTTATTTATTTTATTTATTTATTCGATACGGATCTTTATTCAGTGCAATTTTTCAGTTAATATATTCAACCTGAGAATTGAATATCCTTAATCAAGGTCGTCCAAGGTCCCTGTATCACTAGTTTGGATATTTTAGTTATTTTGCACCATGCCCATATTATCTAATCGAGTTAATTCATAAATTTACGTTTCTGGTTTCGTGTGATAGCATCGCGCAGCTATCTTATTTGTTATAAAAACTAGCATAAGATCATGTGGCGGCTTTGCCGCCAGGTATGATTTAATATAGAGCATGTTAAATATTATTAATAAGATGAATGTAATTGTGTAATTGTTGAAGTGCACTTTTTCTTGTATCGATCCTGTTTAGTTCACCCATATTTAGTTATTTGATTTAGAATTTCATGATGATCTTCATATAGCAGTAGGATCACATGAAATGTGGATCGTTCAATTTTCGGAGCACTATATTTTTTCCTGATTTAGAAGGTACTATGTTATCTCTTTTTTTCGTTTATTGTATAGGTAAGGAATGTGTGAAGTATATAATTTTAATTTTTACGTATGAGTTAATACCAGTGCTACTATGACAATTTTTGCAAAATTCTTTTTTGGCAGAAGTAATGATTTTTGTATTCGCATATAAGCAGCATACAGATCACGGCTTATGGTAAAAGATGATGTCACTGATTACTAATTATATGTGATGCAAAAATGACGTTAACAATAAATAGTATAATTTAAGAAGGTGAGAACACATTCGTGTAGTGTAATTTGCTGTTATTGCTGTTGCTGTATGAATTTTTTTTTGTTTTTTTTTGCATTGCCAGTATGATCTTGTTTATTGCATAACATGGAATAGGGATGTCTGATTTTTTTAAAATTTTAGTAGAAGTAAATTTTGGAAAGAGTTATAATTTTAAATTCACGATTTAATGTTGCTTGTCATTTAAAGTAAGAATGTTTTAAAATGGTATAGATTGTTAGATCGGTAATTTTTTGAGCAATGTCGTAACATGACATCATTATTAATAATATTGAATTAGTTAATTTGAATTAAGAATCATGAAATAAAAGGATTTTAATTCTAAAATGATGCTATCGTTCATAAAATTTTAAATAAATATTTTTTTTTGAATTTTACATTTTGGTGGTAGCTTTATTGCTTATGAGACATTGAGCAGATATTTACTTATATTCGCTATGATAATGTTAATTATTCAGGTCTTATAAGAATATTTTTAATTTGTTAATTGTATCTATGCAGTACGCGGGTATGTTAATTTAGATAATAGATAAATTTGTTTTACTTATTGCTTTGTGTACATAGTATTATTATATGTAAATCGTAGGATTATGTTGATTACTAGATTACTCAACATAGTTATTTGTTGATGAGTGTTTAGCTTAACAACACAAGGTTTGTTTAGTTTATACTATTATGTTAAACTTTGGAATAACAATAGAGGACATATTAATGGTGCGAAGGTTTTAGCATATACTAATTCTGCATATTTAACTTTAATTTAGTGAAATAGTATTTGAATTTAATCTTATTATATCATTCAAAAGATTGTTTATATGATAAGTGTTGAAATTTATTGTTTTAAAATTTTGATATTTGCTAAATTTTGAACAATGCATTCATATCATAATCAAATTATTTAAATATATGACTTTAATAGGAGAAAATACTATACGAATCCAGCGATATTTATGTTTATGAAATATATATTGAAATTATATATAATTATAAAATTATATATAAATATTTTATTTTAATACTATCAGCGAAGCAATGGGATATATCTAGTAGTATTTAATATCATGTATGTAGATTTTTTTAAAAAATATTAAGTTGTTATTTGTTTTTTATAAATTTTTTGATAGATGTATATGATATAATATATAGATATCATTTATTTATTAAGAGATTGAAATTATAGGTAATTTGGTAGTAAGTGTTATTATGATGTTAGTGGATAAGAAGATAAGGTTGTTGTGAGAAGATATTATATGTGTATAGATTGGAGTTAAAAAGTAATTAGAGTATTTTAACTATATTAAAAGAGATATACAATTAAGAAATATTATCTGTCTAAAGGTAATGGTTGTTGAGCTTTTGATTCAAGTCGATTATATTCATCAATCATTGATTGATTAGTAATAAATGCATTAAGATCAAATGTGTGTATTTTTACATGTTCCCATTTGGTACAACGACTTAAAGCAACATAAGCTTGTCCAGATTCAAAAATTTGATTATCTAGATTTAAGGATACATAAGGAAGAGTTAATCCTTGTGTTTTATGAACTGTGAGAGCAAAAGCATTTTGTATTAGATATTGTGTATGGTTAGCAGGAACACCATTAATATAAAAATGGAGTGTATATTTGGTAAAAGAAACATTAACAATAGCTCCTTCAATACAAAAGCTAACATAAATAAGGCCAGTCTGTAAGTCAAGATCTGTTACAACACCTATAGTACCATTGGCTATTCCATATCTATACTGTGAATTGTTTAGATACATAACTCTTGTGCCTGGTTGAATTCTTATTGTATTAGGTAAATTGGTTTTGCTGGTAAATTCACAATTTCTTAAATTATTAGGGCATATATGTCCATCTATTATATCAATACAATCAGAAATTAAGATTTTATCTTCACAAGCAGGAATTGAAGCACAAATTGTTCTATTGATTAATTCAGCTGTTTCACGATAACCTACTATATAAGTTGTATTAAGTGTTGTATTTATATTGGGGGATTGGGTTGTTTCTTGTAGTTTTTGTACTAATATATTCCATACTTGATCATCAATATTGCCAAATCTAATTTTTTGTAAAAGATCATAAAAGGAGGTATCATTATTTTGTCTTTAAGAGTCACGAAGAAACAAAGGATAAAAAAGTTTCCATATAGGGGATTGATATAAATATGGGGCATTAACAGGTGGTAATTGTGCTAAATCACCTATTAATATGACATTAACACCTCCAAATGGATAATTATTTTAATGCAACCGTTCAAAAAGTTCTGAGATATATGTTAATAATGGGCCTGATACTATAGAGACTTCTTCTATAATTAGAGTATTAATTAAACGAAGATTATTACAATATTCTGGATCTCGAAATATAAGAGTTTGAAACTCTCTTTCATCTAAAGTTATTCTCAAAGCAGAATGGACTGTTGTTCCACCAACATTTTGAGCTGCTATTCCTGTAGAAGCCATTAATAAATATCTATGGCCAATTCTTTGAAAATATTCTAGAAGTACAAGAATCATAAATGATTTACCATTGCCAGCTGAACCTGTAATAAAAAAAAAAGGGTAATGTGAACCATCTCGTTTGCCTAAATAATTTGTTATTGTTTGATAACAGCGATATTGAATTGGGGATAGATTGACTATTACATTTGCAGGTATTACACGAGGCAGTATTTTAAAAGAATCTAATTGTAATTTAATAATATCAATAACATTATTTGTTAAAGTAGATTGTAAAGATGATGTAATAGTTTCAATAATTGTATCAAATTGATTTTGTGTATAAGTTAAGTGATTTGATATAAATTGTGAATTTTGTGTAATTATAGAGTGATATAGGTTAGAAAACAAAGAAAAAAAATGATCTCTATAAGTTTGATGTTCTCCTAGCATTTCTTGCTCAGATCTGCAAGGAAATTTTAATAGTAATTGCTGATAAAAATAAAGTTCTCCATGGTCAGGTCGTAAAAATCGATATCAAGTTAGGATTTATTATTACGTTTAGCAACAAAGTTTCCTAAATTATCATGATATACTGCTCTTCTGGTTCCATTGGATATTGTGGATTTAATTTCATGTTTCAAAATAGTCTTTATAAATTACATTATCAAATTCAGGATTATTTGGACGAGCAAAATATTTCTCTATTTTATCAGACCAATATGGATTGTCATCAAAAAAATTGATCATATACAAAGGAAGTATAGCTTTGGTTCGAATATTTGGTGGATCTGTTGTTAAAAATTGAACTTGAATTGAAGAGTTTGTAATGCGTTCACCTAGCAACAAAAACATTATTTCCATTGAACCCATTCGTCGAGCATGAATATATTCTCTATAGCTTAGTTGTCACGTATATTAAATAAATATGTTGGTTCTGATTTGCTTATATATTTTGTTATGTATCGAGCAAGTCCTTTATTAGTAACATACTGGATATTCATATGAGCATTCCATATCATTAAAGTTGGAGCATGATATGGAACTACCCACTGATCTTCAGGGATTAAACATTGATATGTATATCTAAAATTATTTGGGTTATAATATGTATGTTCAGCATAAGGATGAGGAAATCCTTTTCTACATCTCAAATTAGATGGAGCAGGACCACCACATTTTGAGTTGCAGATATGTATTTGTAAAGTATTTACTTTTTGATATAATTCAGGTTCTAAAACTGGATTTGGAAGAGTTGATCTAATAGTATTTTGATTAATCATTTCATTTATACTTAATGTTGTCCAGTAAACACCATGTGTATGAGCAGCTCCACGATTTTGAAATTCTACTCTATCAAAAAAATGATTATATGTTCCCCATTCACTAATTTCAGAATTTTTCCAAACAAATTTTTTAAGATTTTGTAATCTATTTATAAAATGTTAGGTAGTATGTAATGGTCTATTGGTTGGTAATGGATCTTTGTTATCAGTATTAATAAGAATATTACGAAGATGATGCCATGAGCCTTCTGCTATTGATAAAGTAATAAATATTGTTGGAAGATTTAATTCACGGATCATTGTATTTAAATATAGAGTTTTTTGTTGAAAATAAGTATCACCTGTACGAATAAATGTTGAAACAGAAGAAGTAATGTTTTCATTATATCGTAAATTATCTGTATAGGTGCTTTGTTCAATAATTTCAATGGCAGTAGGTAGACGATTTATATTATTAGCATCAGATTGATGAATTAATCTTTGTGTATTTTGAAAGTTTCTAAGTTTTTCTAATTGCAAATAGGCCCAAGCTGGCCAGTAACGATGTAAGCGAAATCGAGAATCTATAGAAAGTAATCGATGCTTGATATATTTGCCAAAAGTATCATATCTTATTTGTACATTACTTAGTTAGTCACGCATTTCACGATAATAGCCATGCCCGTTTGGATATAAATCAGGAAAAAGTAATGGTTCTAGATGAGGATCATTCAAAGAAATAGGAATTCTGGTAGATTCATTATTTGTTAAAAATCCAGCCATAAGATGACGGTAATGAGCATCCTCATTATGAATATCAGAAGGGAAGTTTTGGTGTGAAACAACAATTTCACCTTGTTGTATCAGTGGTATATTTTCATAATCAGATAGGTGAGTAGCTATAGGTAAAGATGGATATGTAGACAAATTAGATGGAAGCATTTGAGAATAGCTATGCAAATAAGGATTATTTTCTTTAAGCCAATTAACTGCATTTATTAATGAATTATCAAGCCAAAGAGATGTTGATGTAGTAGTATAAGGTTCTAGAAAAGCACCCAATATACCAGAATATAAACTTAAAGAATGGAAGTTCTGAGAGTAGCCCATAGTTCCTACCAACAACGGTATTCAGTAAAAGGATTTACTCATGGTGTGCGACCCAATGAACAATGTAAAAAAATAGGTGATAAATATCTACGTTTTTCTAATGGTACTAGTTCAATTTCAATTGGAATTGGAAAAAGGTATTGTGGATAATTTCGATTTGGTTTTGATTTGCAAGAATGACATATAGCAATGCGATTTGAAGGTGGAACTGGATTAGTAGTTAATGAAATGTTTGGATATGCAACAGTAAGTGGGTAAACAACATTTGGGTCTCGTTGAATCCACATAGATTTTCCAGGATACATAAGCTTTGAACATATAGAGCAAGGGACACATGGAAATTGACATAAGATCTTATTTTCAAAATTATCAATAATCTGTTGCATTTTTGGAGAGATAGTCCATGGTAAAATTGTAG